>JBBPBP010000561.1:76763-91574 GCA_037974735.1 Cicer chorassanicum
AAGATTGGTTAAAAACCCTAAGTGGACGAGAATAAGCCCTGGGAGGACGAAAATGACCTAAATGTTCAACGTATGGCACAAAATCACTTATTGGTTGCACAAGATTGGTTAAAAATTCTAATTGGATGAGAATAAGCCTATGGAGGACGAAAATGACCTAAATGTTCAACCAATGACACAAATGTACTTATTGTATGCACAAGATTGGTTAAAATCCCTAATTGCACGAGAATAAGCCTTGGGAGGACGAAAATGACCTAAATGTTCAACGTATGGCACAAAATCACTTATTGGATGCACAAGATTGGTTAAAAATTCTAATTGGACGAGAATAAGCCTATAAAGGACGAAAATGACCTAAATGTTCAACCAATTACACAAAATCACTTATTGGATGCACTAGATTGGTTAAAAACCCTAATTGGACAAGAATAAGCCTTGGGAGGACGAAAATGACCTAAATGTTCAACCAATGACACAAAAGTACTTATTGGATGCATAAGATTGGTTAAAAACCCTAATTGGACAAGAATAAGCCTTGGGAGGACGAAAATGACCTAAATGTTCAACCAATGACACAAATGTATTTATTGGATGCACAAGATTGGTTAAAAACCCTCATTGGACGAGAATAATCCTTGGGAGGACGAAAATGACCTAAATGTTCAACTAATGACACAAAATCACTTATTGGATGCACAAGATTGGTTAAAAACCCTAATTGGACGAGAATAAGCCTTGGGAGGACAAAAATGACCTAAATGTTCAACCAATGACACAAAATCAGTTATTGGATGCACAAGATAGGTTAAAAACCCTAATTGGACGAGAATAAGCCTTGTGAGGACGAAAATCACCTAAATGTTCAACCAATGACACAAATGTACTTATTGGATGCACAAGATTGGTTAAAAACCCTAATTGGACGAGAATAAGCCTTGGGAGGACGAAAATGACCTAAATGTTCAACGTATGGCACAAAATCACTTATTGGATGCACAAGATTGGTTAAAAATTCTAATTGGACGAGAATAAGCCTATAAAGGACGAAAATGACCTAAATGTTCAACCAATGACACAAAATCACTTATTGGATGCACAAGATTGGTTAAAAACCCTAATTGGACGAGAATAAGCCTTGGGAGGACGAAAATGACCTAAATGTTCAACCAATGACACAAATGTACTTATTGGATGCACAAGATTGGTGAAAAACCCTAATTGGGCGAGAATAAGCATTCGGAGGACGAAAATGACCTAAATGTTCAACCAATGACACAAATGTACTTATTGGATGCACAAGATTGGTTAAAAACCCTAATTGGACGAGAATAAGCCTAGGGAGGACGAAAATGACCTAAATGTTCAACCAATGACACAAAATCACTTATTGGAAGCACAAGATAGGTTAAAAACCCTAATTGGACGAGAATAAGCCTAGGGAGGACAAAAATGACCAAAATGTTCAACCAATGACACAAAATCACTTATTGGATGCACAAGATAGGTTAAAAACCCTAATTGGACGAGAATAAGCCTTATGTGGACGAAAATCACCTAAATGTTCAACCAATGACACAAATGTACTTATTGGATGCACAAGATTGGTTAAAAACCCTAAGTGGACGAGAATAAGCCCTGGGAGGACGAAAATGACCTAAATGTTCAACGTATGGCACAAAATCACTTATTGGTTGCACAAGATTGGTTAAAAATTCTAATTGGATGAGAATAAGCCTATGGAGGACGAAAATGACCTAAATGTTCAACCAATGACACAAATGTACTTATTGTATGCACAAGATTGGTTAAAATCCCTAATTGCACGAGAATAAGCCTTGGGAGGACGAAAATGACCTAAATGTTCAACGTATGGCACAAAATCACTTATTGGATGCACAAGATTGGTTAAAAATTCTAATTGGACGAGAATAAGCCTATAAAGGACGAAAATGACCTAAATGTTCAACCAATGACACAAAATCACTTATTGGATGCACAAGATTTGTTAAAAACCCTAATTGGACGAGAATAAGCCTTGGGAGGACGAAAATGACCTAAATGTTCAACCAATGACACAAATGTACTTATTGGATGCACAAGATTGGTGAAAAACCCTAATTGGACGAGAATAAGCCTGGTGAGGACGAAAATGACCTAAATGTTCAACCAATGACACAAATGTACTTATTGGATGCACAAGATTGGTTAAAAACCCTAATTGGACGAGAATAAGCCTTGGGAGGACGAAAATGACCTAAATGTTCAACCAATGACACAAATGTACTTATTGGATGCATTAGATTGGTTAAAAACCCTAATTGGACGAGAATAAGCCTTGGGAGGACGAAAATGACCTAAATGTTCAACCAATGACACAAATATACTTATTGGATGCACAAGATTGGTTAAAAACCCTAATTGGACGAGAATAATCCTTCGGAGAACGAAAATGACCTAAATGTTCAACCAACGACACAAAATCACTTATTGGATGCACAAGATTTGTTAAAAACCCTAATTGGACGAGAATAAGCCTTGGGAGGACGAAAATGACCTAAATGTTCAACCAATGACACAAATGTACTTATTGGATGCACAAGATTGGTTAAAAACCCTAACTGGACGAGAATAAGCCTTGGGAAGACGAACATGACCTAAATGTCCAACCAATGACACAAATGTACTTATAGGATGCACTAGATTGGTTAAAAACCCTAATTGGACGAGAATAAGCCTTGGGAGCACGAAAATGACCTAAATGTTTAACCAATGACACAAAATCACTTATTGGATGCACAAGATTTGTTAAAAACCCTAATTGGACGAGAATAAGCCTTTGGAGGACGAAAATGACCTAAATGTTCAACCAATGACACAAATGTACTTATTGGATGCACAAGATTGGTTAAAAACCCTAATTGGACGAGAATAAGCCTTGGGAGGACGAAAATGACCTAAATGTTCAACCAATGACACAAATGTACTTATTGGATGCACAAGATTCGTTAAAAACACTAATTGGACGAGAATAATCCTTGGGAGGACAAAAATGACCTAAATGTTCAATCAATGACACAGATGTACTTATTGGATGCACAAGATTGGTTAAAAACCCTAATTGGAAGAGAATAAGCCTAGGGAGGACGAAAATGACCTAAATAATCAACCAATGACACAAAATCACTTATTCGATGCACAAGATTGGTTAAAAACCCTAATTGGACGAGAATAAGCCAAGGTAGGACGAATATGACCTAAATGTTCAACCAATGACACAAATGTACTTATTGGATGCACAAGATTGGTTAAAAACCCTAATTGGACGAGAATAAGCCTAGGGAGGACGAAAATGACCTAAATGTTCAACCAATGACACAAAATCACTTATTCGATGCACAAGATTGGTTAAAAACTTGAATTGGACGAGAATAAGCCTAGGGAGGACGAAAATGACCTAAATGTTCAACCAATGACACAAATGTACTTATTGGATGCACAAGATTGGTTAAAAACCCTAATTGGACGAGAATAAGCCTTGGGAGGACGAAAATGATCTAAATGTTCAACCAATGACACAAATGTACTTATTGGATGCACAAGATTGGTTGAAAACTCTAATTGAACGAGAATAATCCTTGGGAGGACAAAAATGACCTAAATGTTCAATCAATGACACAGATGTACTTATTGGATGCACAAGATTGGTTAAAAACCCTAATTGGAAGAGAATAAGCCTAGGGAGGACGAAAATGACCTAAATAATCAACCAATGACACAAAATCACTTATTCGATGCACAAGATTGGTTAAAAACCCTAATTGGACGAGAATAAGCCTAGGGAGGACGAATATGACCTAAATGTTCAACCAATGACACAAATTCACTTATTGGATGCACAAGATTGGTTAAAAACCCTAATTGGACGAGAATAAGACTAGGGAGGACGAAAATGACCTAAATGTTCAACCAATGACACAAATGTACTTATTGGATGCACAAGATTGGTTAAAAACCCTAATTGGACGAGAATAAGTCTAGGGAGGACGAAAATGACCTAAATGTTCAACCAATGACACAAAATCACTTATTCGATGCACAAGATTGGTTAAAAACTTGAATTGGACGAGAATAAGCCAAGGGAGGACGAAAATGACCTAAATGTTCAACCAATGACACAAATGTACTTATTGGATGCACAAGATTGGTTAAAAACCCTAATTGGACGAGAATAAGCCTAGGGAGGACGAAAATGACCTAAATGTTCAACCAATGACACAAAATCACTTATTGGAAGCACAAGATAGGTTAAAAACCCTAATTGGACGAGAATAAGCCTAGGGAGGACAAAAATGACCAAAATGTTCAACCAATGACACAAAATCACTTATTGGATGCACAAGATAGGTTAAAAACCCTAATTGGACGAGAATAAGCCTTATGTGGACGAAAATCACCTAAATGTTCAACCAATGACACAAATGTACTTATTGGATGCACAAGATTGGTTAAAAACCCTAAGTGGACGAGAATAAGCCCTGGGAGGACGAAAATGACCTAAATGTTCAACGTATGGCACAAAATCACTTATTGGTTGCACAAGATTGGTTAAAAATTCTAATTGGATGAGAATAAGCCTATGGAGGACGAAAATGACCTAAATGTTCAACCAATGACACAAATGTACTTATTGTATGCACAAGATTGGTTAAAATCCCTAATTGCACGAGAATAAGCCTTGGGAGGACGAAAATGACCTAAATGTTCAACGTATGGCACAAAATCACTTATTGGATGCACAAGATTGGTTAAAAATTCTAATTGGACGAGAATAAGCCTATAAAGGACGAAAATGACCTAAATGTTCAACCAATGACACAAAATCACTTATTGGATGCACAAGATTGGTTAAAAACCCTAATTGGACGAGAATAAGCCTTGGGAGGACGAAAATGACCTAAATGTTCAACCAATGACACAAAATCACTTATTGGATGCAGAAGATTGGTTAAAAACCCTAATTGGACAAGAATAAGCCTAGGGAGGAAGAAAATGACCTAAATATTCAACCAATGACACAAATGTACTTATTGGATGCACAAGATTGGTTAAAAACCCTAATTGGACGAGAATAAGCATAGGGAGGACGAAAATGACCTAAATGTACAACCAATGACACAAAATCACTTATTGGATTCACAAGATTGGTTAAAAACCAAAATTGGACGAGAATAAGCCTATGGAGGACGAAAATGACCTAAATGTTCAACCAATGACACAAAATCACTTATTGGATGCACAAGATTGGTTAAAAACCCTAATTGGACGAGAATAAGCCTTGGGAGGACGAAAATGACCTAAATGTTCAACCAATGACACAAAATCACTTATTGGATGCACAAGATTGGTTAAAAACCTTAATTAACCGAGAATAAGCCTTGGGAGGACGAAAATTACCTAAATGTTCAACCAAAGACAGAAAATCACTTATTGGATGCACAAGATTGGTTAAAAACCCTAATTGGACGAGAATAAGCTTTGGGAGGACGAAAATGACCTAAATGTTCAACCAATGACACAAATGTACTTATTGGATGCACAAGATTGGTTAAAAACCCTAATTGGACAAGAATAAGCCTTGGGAGGACGAAAATGACCTAAATGTTCAACCAATGACACAAATGTATTTATTGGATGCACAAGATTGGTTAAAAACCCTCATTGGACGAGAATAATCCTTGGGAGGACGAAAATGACCTAAATGTTCAACTAATGACACAAAATCACTTATTGGATGCACAAGATTGGTTAAAAACCCTAATTGGACGAGAATAAGCCTTGGGAGGACAAAAATGACCTAAATGTTCAACCAATGACACAAAATCAGTTATTGGATGCACAAGATAGGTTAAAAACCCTAATTGGACGAGAATAAGCCTTGTGAGGACGAAAATCACCTAAATGTTCAACCAATGACACAAATGTACTTATTGGATGCACAAGATTGGTTAAAAACCCTAATTGGACGAGAATAAGCCTTGGGAGGACGAAAATGACCTAAATGTTCAACGTATGGCACAAAATCACTTATTGGTTGCACAAGATTGGTTAAAAATTCTAATTGGATGAGAATAAGCATATGGAGGACGAAAATGACCTAAATGTTCAACTAATGACACAAAATCACTTATTGGATGCACAAGATTGGTTAAAAACCCTAATTGGACGAGAATAAGCCTTGGGAGGACGAAAATGACCTAAATGTTCAACGTATGGCACAAAATCACTGATTGGATGCACAAGATTTGTTAAAAATTCTAATTGGACGAGAATAAGCCTAGGGAGGGCAAAAATGACCTAAATGTTCAACCAATGACACAAAATCACTTATTGGATGCACAAGATTTGTTAAAAACCCTAATTGGACGAGAATAAGCCTTGGGAGGACGAAAATGACCTAAATGTTCAACCAATGACACAAATGTACTTATTGGATGCACAAGATTGGTTAGAAACCCTAATTGGACGAGAATAAGCCTAGTGAGGACGAAAATGACCTGAATGTTCAACCAATGATACAAAATAACTTATTGGATGCACAAGATAGGTTAAAAACCCTAATTGGACGAGAATAAGCCTTTGTAGGACGAAAATGACCTAAATGTTCAACCAATGACACAAATGTACTTATTGGATGCACAAGATTGGTTAAAAACCCTAATTGGACGAGAATAAACCCTGGGAGGACGAAAATGACCTAAATGTTCAACGTATGGCACAAAATCACTTATTGGTTGCACAAGATTGGTTAAAAATTCCAATTGGACGAGAATCAGCCTTGTGAGGACGAAAATGACCTAAATTTTCAACCAATGACACAAATGTACTTATTGGATGCACAAGATTGGTTAAAAACCCTAATTAGACGAGAATAAGCCCTGGGAGGACGAAAATGACCTAAATGTTCAACGTATGGCACAAAATCACTTATTGGTTGCACAAGATTGGTTAAAAATTCTAATTGGACGAGAATAAGCCTATGGAGGACGAAAATGACCTAAATGTTCAACCAATGACACAAAATCACTTATTGGATGCACAAGATTGGTTAAAAACCCTAATTGGACGAGAATAAGCCTTGGGAGGACGAAAATGACCTAAATGTTTAACCAATGACACAAAAGCACTTATTGGATGCACAAGATTGGTTAAAAACCCTAATTGGACGAGAATAAGCCTTGGGAGGACGAAAATGACCTAAATGTTCAACCAATGACACAAAATCACTTATTGGATGCACAAGATTGGTTAAAAACCCTAATTGGATGAGAATAAGCCCTGGGAGGACGAAAATGACCTAAATGTTCAACCAATGACACAAAATCACTTATTGGATGCACAAGATTGGTTAAAAACCCTAATTGGACGAGAATAAGCCTAGGGAGGACGAAAATGACCTAAATGTTCAACCAATGACACAAATGGACTTATTGGATGCACAAGATTGGTTAAAAACCCTAATTGGACGAGAATAAGCCTAGGGAGGACGAAAATGACCTAAATGTTCAACCAATGACACAAAATCACTTATTGGATGCACAAGATAGGTTAAAAACCCTAATTGGACGAGAATAAGCCTTGTGAGGACGAAAATGACCTAAATGTTCAACCAAGGACACAAATGTACTTATTGGATACACAAGATTGGTTAAAAACGCTAATTGGATGAGAATAAGCCCTGGGAGGACGAAAATGACCTAAATGTTCAACGTATGGCACAAAATCACTTATTGGTTGCACAAGATTGGTTAAAAATTCTAATTGGACGAGAATAAGCTTATGGAGGATGAAAATGACCTAAATGTTCAACCAATGACACAAAATCACTTATTGTATGCACAAGATTGGTTAAAATCCCTAATTGGACGAGAATAAGCCTTGGGAAGACGAAAATGACCTAAATGTTCAACCAATGACACAAAATCACTTATTGGATGCACAAGATTGGATAAAAACCCTAATTGGACGAGAATAAGCCTTGGGAGGACGAAAATGACCTAAAAGTTCAACCAATGACACAAATGTACTTATTGGATGCACAAGATTGGATAGAAACCCTAATTGGACGAGAATAAGCCTAGGGAGGACGAAAATTACCTAAATGTTCAACCAATGACACAAAATCATTTATTGGATGCACAAGATAAGTTAAAAACCCTAATTGGACGAGAATAAGCCTTTGGAGGACTATAATGACCTAAATGTTCAACCAATGACACAAATATACTTATTGGATGCACAAGATTGGTTAAAAACCTTAATTGGACGAGAATAAGCCCTGAGAGGACGAAAATGACCTAAATGTTCAACGTATGGCACAAAATCACTTATTGGATGCACAAGATTGGTTAAAAATTCTAATTGGACGAGAATAAGCCTACGGAGGACGAAAATGACCTAAATGTTCAACCAATGACACAAAATCACTTATTGGATGCACTAGATTAGTTAAAAACCCTAATTGGACTAGAATAAGCCTTGGGAGGACGAAAATGACCTAAATGTTCAACCAATGACACAAATGCACTTATTGGATGCATAAGATTGGTTAAAAACCCTAATTGGACGAGAATAAGCCTAGGGAGGACGAAAATGTCCTAAATGTTCAACCAATGACACAAAATCACTTATTGTATGCACAAGATTGGTTAACATCCCTAATTGGACGAGAATAAGCCTTGGGAGGACGAAAATGACCTAAATGTTCAACCAATGACACAAAATCACTTATTGGATGCACAAGATTGGATAAAAACCCTAATTGGACGAGAATAAGCCTTGGGAGGACGAAAAAGACCTAAATGTTCAACCAATGACACAAATGTACTTATTGGATGCACGAGATTGGATAAAAACCCTAATTGGACGAGAATAAGCCTTGGGAGGACGAAAATGACCTAAATGTTCAACCAATGACACAAAATCACTTATTGGATGCACAAGATTGGTTAAAAACCCTAATTGGACGAGAATAAGCCTTGTGAGGACGAAAATCACCTAAATGTTCAACCAATGACACAAATGTACTTATTGGATGCACAAGATTGGTTAAAAACCCTAATTGGACGAGAATAAGCCCTAGGAGGACGAAAATGACCTAAATGTTCATTGTATGGCACAAAATCACTTATTGGTTGCACAAAATTGGTTAAAAATTCTAATTGGATGAAAATAACCCTATGGAGGACGAAAATGACCTAAATGTTCAACTAATGACACAAAATCACTTATTGGATGCACAAGATTGGTTAAAAACCCTAATTGGACGAGAATAAGCCTTGGGAGGACGAAAATGACCTAAATGTTCAACCAATGACACAAATGTACTAATTGGATGCACAAGATTGGTTAAAAACCCAAATTGGACGACAATAAGCCTAGGGAGGACGAAAATGACCTAAATGTTCAACCAATGACACAAAATCACTTATTCGATGCACAAGATTGGTTAAAAACCCGAATTGGACGAGAATAAGCCTAGGGAGGACGAAAATGACCTAAATGTTCAACCAATGACACAAATGTACTTATTGGATGCACAAGATTGGTTAAAAACCCTAATTGGACGAGAATAAGCCTAGGGAGGACGAAAATGACCTAAATGTTCAACCAATGAAACAAATGTACTTATTGGATGCACAAGATTGGTTCAAAACCCTAATTGGACGAGAATAAGCCTTGGGAGGACGAAAATGACCTAAATGTTCAACCAATGACACAAATGTACTTATTGGATGCACAAGATTGGTTGAAAACTCTAATTGGACGAGAATAATCCTTGGGAGGACAAAAATGACCTAAATGTTCAATCAATGACACAGATGTACTTATTGGATGCACAAGATTGGTTAAAAACCCTAATTGGAAGAGAATAAGCCTAGGGAGGACGAAAATGACCTAAATAATCAACCAATGACACAAAATCACTTATTCGATGCACAAGATTGGTTAAAAACCCTAATTGGACGAGAATAAGCCAAGGTAGGACGAATATGACCTAAATGTTCAACCAATGACACAAATGTACTTATTGGATGCACAAGATTGGTTAAAAACCCTAATTGGACGAGAATAAGCCTAGGGAGGACGAAAATGACCTAAATGTTCAACCAATGACACAAAATCACTTATTCGATGCACAAGATTGGTTAAAAACTTGAATTGGACGAGAATAAGCCTAGGGAGGACGAAAATGACCTAAATGTTCAACCAATGACACAAATGTACTTATTGGATGCACAAGATTGGTTAAAAACCCTAATTGGACGAGAATAAGCCTTGGGAGGACGAAAATGACCTAAATGTTCAACCAATGACACAAAATCACTTATTGGATGCACAAGATTGGTTAAAAACCCTAATTGGACGAGAATAAGCCTTGGGAGGACGAATATGATTTAAATGTTCAACCAATGACACAAAATCACGTATTGGATGCATAAGATTGGTTAAAAACCCTAATTGGAGGAGAATAAGCTTTGGGAGGACGAAAATGATCTAAATGTTCAACCAATGACACAAAATCACTTATTGGATTCACAAGATTGGTTAAAAACCCTAATTGGACGAGAATAAGCCTTGGGAGGACGAAAATGACCTAAATGTTCAACCATTGACACAAAATCACTTATTGGATCCACAAGATTGGTTAAAAACCCTAATTGGACGAGAATAAGCCTAGGGAGGACGAAAATGACCTAAATGTTCAACCAATGACACAAAATCACTTATTGGATGCACAAGATTGGTTAAAAACCCTAATTGGACAAGAATAAGCCTAGGGAGGACGAAAATGAACTAAATGTTCAACCAATGACACAAATGTACTTATTGGATGCACAAGATTGGTTAAAAACCCTAATTGGACGAGAATAAGCCTTGGGAAGACGAAAATGACCTAAATGTTCAACCAATGACACAAATGTACTTATTGGATGGACAAGATTGGTTACAAACCCTAATTGGACGAGAATAAGCCTTGGGAGGACGAAAATGACCTAAATGTTCAACCAATGACACAAAATCACTTATTGGATGCACAAGATTGGTTAAAAACCCTAATTGGACGAGAATAAGCCTAGGGAGGACGAAAATGACCTAAATGTTCAACCAATGACACAAAATCACTTATTGGATGCACAAGATTGGTTAAAAACCCTAATTGGACGAGAATAAGCTTTTGGAGGACATAAAGGACCTAAATGTTCAACCAATGACACAAATGTACTTATTGGATGCACAAGATTGGTTAAAAACCCTAATTGGACGAGAATAAGCCTTGGGAGGACGAAAATGACCTAAATGTTCAACCAATGACACAAAATCACTTATTGGATGCACAAGATTGGTTAAAAACCCTAATTGGACGAGAATAAGCCTAAGGAGGACGAAAATGACCTAAATGTTCAACCAATGACACAAAATCACTTATTGGATGAACAAGATTGGTTAAAAACCCTAATTGGACGAGAATAAGCCTTGGGAGGACGAAAATGACCTAAATGTTCAACCAATGACACAAATGTACTTATTGGATGCACAAGATTGGTTAAAAACCCTAATTGGACGAGAATAAGCCTTGGGAAGACGAAAATGACCTAAATGTTCAACCAATGACACAAACTCACTTATTGGATGCACAAGATTGGTTAAAAACCCTAATTGGACGAGAATAAGCCTTGGGAGGACGAAAATGACCTAAATGTTCAACCAATGACACAAATAAACTTATTGGATGCACAAGATTGGTTAAAAACCCTAATTGGACGAGAATAAGCCTATGGAGGACGAAAATGACCTAAATGTTCAACCAATGACACAAAATCACTTATTGGATGCACAAGATTGGTTAAAAACCCTAATTGGACGAGAATAAGCCTTGGGAGGACGAAAATGACATAAATGTTCAACCAATGACACAAATGTACTTATTGGATGCACAAGATTGGTTAGAAACCCTAATTGGACGAGAATAAGCCTAGGGAGGACGAAAATGACCTAAATGTTCAACCAATGACACAAAATCACTTATTGGATGCACAAGATAAGTTTAAAACCCTAATTGGACGAGAATAAGCCTTTGGAGGACGAAAATGACCTAAATGTTCAACCAATGACACAAATGTACTTATTGGATGCACATGATTGGTTAAAAACCCTAATTGACGAGAATAAGCCCTGGGAGGACGAAAATGACCTAAATGTTCAACGTATGGCACAAAATCACTTATCGGATGCACAAGATTTGTTAAAAATTCTAATTGGACGAGAATAAGCCTATGGAGGACGAAAATGACCTAAATGTTCAACCAATGACACAAAATCACTTATTGGATGCACAAGATTGGTTAAAAACCCTAATTGGACGAGAATAAGCCTTGGGAGGACGAAAATGACCTAAATGTTCAACAAATGACACAGATGTACTTATTGGATGCACAAGATTGGTTAAAAACCCTAATTGGACGAGAATAAGCCTTGGGAGGACGAAAATGACCTAAATGTTCAACCAATGACACAAAATCACTTATTGGATGCACAAGATTGGTTAAAAACCCTAATTGGATGAGATTAAGCCCTGGGAGGACGAAAATGACCTAAATGTTCAACCAATGACACAAAATCACTTATTGGATGCACAAGATTGGTTAAAAACCCTAATTGGACGAGAATAAGCCTAGGGAGGACGAAAATGACCTAAATGTTCAACCAATGACACAAATGTACTTATTGGATGCACAAGATTGGTTAAAAACCCTAATTGGACGAGAATAAGCCTTGGGAAGACGAAAATGACCTAAATGTTCAACCAATGACACAAAAGCACTTATTGGATGCACAAGATTGGTTAAAAACCCTAATTGGACGAGAATAAGCATTGGGAGGACGAAAATGACCTAAATGTTCAACCAATGACACAAATGTACTTATTGGATGCACAAGATTGGTTAAAAACCCTAATTGGACGAGAATAAGCCTAGGGAGGTCGAAAATGACCTAAATGTTCAACCAATGACACAAATGTACATATTTGATGCACAAGATTGGTTAAAAACCCTAATTGGACAAGAATAAGACTAGGGAGGACGAAAATGACTTAAATGTTCAACCAATGACACAAATGTACTTATTGGATGCACAAGATTGGTTAAAAACCCTAATTGGAGGAGAATAAGCCTAGGGAGGACGAAAATGACCTAAATGTTCAACCAATGACTCAAAATCACTTATTGGATGCACAAGATTGGTTAAAAACCCTTATGTGAGGAGAATAAGCCTTGGGAGGTCGAAAATGACCTAAATGTTCAACCAATGACACAAATGTACTTATTGGATGCACAAGATTGGTTAAAAGCCCTAATTGGACGAGAATAAGACTAGGGAGGACGAAAATGACCAAAATGTTCAACCAATGACACAAAATCACTTATTGGATGCACAAGATTGTTTAAAAACCCTAATTGGATGAGAATAAGCCTTGGGAGGTCAAAAATGACCTTAATGTTCAACCAATGACACAAATGTACTTATTGGATGCACAAGATTTGTTAAAAACCCTAATTGGACGAGAATAAGACTTGGGAGGACAAAAATGACCTAAATTTTCAACCAATGGCACAAAATCACTTATTGGATGCACAAGATTGGTTAAAAACCCTAATTGGACGAGAATAAGACTAGGGAGGACGAAAATGACCTAAATGTTCAACCAATGACACAAATGTACTTATTGGATGCACAAGACTGGTTAAAAACCCTAATTGGAGGAGAATAAGCCTTGGGAGGTCGAAAATGACCTAAATGTTCAACCAATGACACAAAATCACTTATTGGATGCACAAGATTGGTTAAAAACCCTAATTGGATGAGAATAAGCCTTGGGAGGTCGAAAATGACCTAAATGTTCAACCAATGACACAAATGTACTTATTGGATGCACAAGATTGGTTAAAAGCCCTAATTGGACGAGAATAAGACTAGGGAGGACGAAAATGACCTAAATGTTCAACCAATGACACAAATGTACTTATTGGATGCACAAGATTGGTTAAAAGCCCTAATTGGACGAGAAAAAGACTAGGGAGGACGAAAATGACCTAAATGTTCAACCAATAACACATAATCACTTATTGGATGCACAAGATTGGTTTAAAACCCTAATTGGACGAGAATAAGCCTTGGGAGGACGAAAATGACCTAAATGTTCAACCAATGACACAAATGTACTTATTGGATGCACAAGATTTGTTAAAAACCCTAATTGGACGAGATTAAGACTTGGGAGGACAAAAATGACCTAAATTTTCAACCAATGGCACAAAATCACTTATTGGATGCACAAGATTGGTTAAAAACCCTAATTGGACAAGAATAAGACTAGGGAGGACGAAAATGACCTAAATGTTCAACCAATGACACAAATGTACTTATTGGATGCACAAGACTGGTTAAAAACACTAATTGGAGGAGAATAAGCCTAGGGAGGACGAAAATGACCTAAATGTTCAACCAATGACTAAAAATCACTTATTGGATGCACAAGATTGGTTAAAAACCCTAATTGGACGAGAATAAGCCTTGGGAGGTCGAAAATGACCTAAATGTTCAACCAATGACACAAATTTACTTATTGGATGCACAAGATTGGTTAAAAGCCCTAATTGGAGGAGAATAAGCCTAGGGAGGACGAAAATGACCTAAATGTTCAACCAATGACACAAAGTCACTTATTTGATGCACAAGATTGGTTAA
>JBBPBP010000561.1:111502-121850 GCA_037974735.1 Cicer chorassanicum
ATTTGTTAAAAATTCTAATTGGACGAGAATAAGCCTAGGGAGGGCAAAAATGACCTAAATGTTCAACCAATGACACAAAATCACTTATTGGATGCACAAGATTTGTTAAAAACCCTAATTGGACGAGAATAAGCCTTGGGAGGACGAAAATGACCTAAATGTTCAACCAATGACACAAATGTACTTATTGGATGCACAAGATTGGTTAGAAACCCTAATTGGACGAGAATAAGACTAGGGAGGACGAAAATGACCTAAATGTTCAACCAATGACACAAAATAACTTATTGGATGCACAAGATAGGTTAAAAACCCTAATTGGACGAGAATAAGCCTTTGGAGGACGAAAATGACCTAAATGTTCAACCAATGACACAAATGTACTTATTGGATGCACAAGATTGGTTAAAAACCCTAATTGGACGAGAATAAGCCCTGGGAGGACGAAAATGACCTAAATGTTCAACGTATGGCACAAAATCAGTAATTGGATGCACAAGATTGGTTAAAAATTCTAATTGGACAAGAATAAGCCTATAAAGGACGAAAATGACCTAAATGTTCAACCAATGACACAAAATCACTTATTGGATGCACTAGATTGGTTAAAAACCCTAATTGGACGAGAATAAGCCTTGGGAGGACGAAAATGACCTAAATGTTCAACCAATGACACAAATGTACTTATTGGATCCACAAGATTGGTTAGAAACCCTAATTGGACGAGAATAAGCCTAGGGAGGACGAAAATGACCTAAATGTTCAACCAATGACACAAAATAACTTATTGGATACACAAGATAGGTTAAAAACCCTAATTGGACGAGAATAAGCCTTTGGAGGACGAAAATGACCTAAATGTTCAACCAATGACACAAATGTACTTATTGGATGCACAAGATTGGTTAAAAACCCTAATTGGACGAGAATAAGCCCTGGGAGGACGAAAATGACCTAAATGTTCAACGTATGGCACAAAATCACTTATGGGATGCACAAGATTGGTTAAAAATTCTAATTGGACGAGAATAAGCCTATAAAGGACGAAAATGACCTAAATGTTCAACCAATGACACAAAATCACTTATTGGATGCACTAGATTGGTTAAAAACCCTAATTGGACGAGAATAAGCCTTGGGAGGACGAAAATGACCTAAATGTTCAACCAATGACACAAAATCACTTATTGGATGCACAAGATTGGTTAAAAACCCTAATTGGACGAGAATAAGCCTTAAGTGGACAAAAATGACCTAAATGTTCAACTAATGACACAAATGTACTTATTGGATGCACAATATTGGTTAAAAACCCAAATTGGACGAGAATAAGCCTAGGGAGGACAAAAATGACCTAAATGTTCAACCAATGACACAAAATCACTTATTGGATGCATAAGATTGGTTAAAAACCCTAATTGGAAGAGAATAAGCCTTGGGAGGACGAAAATGACCTAAATGTTCAACCAATGACACAAAATCACTTATTGGATGCACAAGATTGGTTAAAAACCCTAATTGGACGAGAATAAGCCTTGGAAGGACGAAAATGACCTAAATGTTCAAACAATGACACAAAATCACTTATTGGATGCACAAGATTGGTTAAAAACCCTAATTGGACGAGAATAAGCCTTGGGAGGACGAAAATGACCTAAATGTTCAACCAATGACACAAATGTACATATTGGATGCACAAGATTGGTTAAAAACCCTAATTGGACGAGAATAAGCCTTGGGAGAACGAAAATAACCTAAATGTTCAAACAATGACACAAAATAACTTATTGGATGCACAAGATTGGTTAAAAACCCTAATTGAACGAGAATAAGCCTAGGGAGGACGAAAATGACCGAAATGTTCAACCAATGAAACAAAATCACTTATTGGATGCACAAGATTGGTTAAAAACCCTAATTGGACGAGAATAAGCCTTGGGAGGACGAAAATGACCTAAATGTTCAACCAATGACACAAAATCACTTATTGGATGCACAAGATTGGTTAAAAACCCTAATTGGACGAGAATAAGCCTTTGGAGGACGAAAATAACCTAAATGTTCAACCAATGACACAAAATCACTTATTGGATGCACAAGATTGGTTAAAAACCCTAATTGGACGAGAATAAGCCTTGGGAGGACGAAAATGACCTAAATGTTCAACCAATGACACAAAATCACTTATTGGATGCACAAGATTGGTTAAAAACCCTAATTGGACGAGAATAAGCCTTGGGAGGACGAAAATGACCAAAATATTCAACCAATGACACAAATGTACTTATTGGATGCACAAGATTGGTTAAAAACCCTAATTGGACGAGAATAAGCCTAGGGAGGACGAAAATGACCTAAATGTTCAACCAATGACACAAATGTACTTATTGGATGCACAAGATTGGTTAAAAATCCTAATTGGACGAGAATAAGCATTGGGAGGACGAAAATGACATAAATGTTCAACCAATGACACAAATGTACTTATTGGATGCACAAGATTGGTTAAAAACCCTAATTGGACGAGAATAAGCCTTGGGAGGACGAAAATGACCTAAATGTTCAACCAATGACACAAAATCACTTATTGGATGCACAAGATTGGTTAAAAACCCTAATTGGACGAGAATAAGCCTTGGGAGGATGAAAATGACCTAAATGTTCAACCAATGACACAAAATCACTTATTGGATGCAGAAGATTGGTTAAAAACCCTAATTGGACGAGAATAAGCCTTGGGAGGACGAAAATGATCTAAATGTTCAACCAATGACACAAAATCACTTATTGGATGCACAAGATTGGTTAAAAACCCTAATTGGACGAGAATAAGCCTTGGGAGGACGAAAATGACCTAAATGTTCAACCAATGACACAAAATCACTTATTGGATGCACAAGATTGGTTAAAAACCCTAATTGGACGAGAATAAGCCTTGGGAGGAAGAAAATGACCTAAATGTTCAACCAATGACACTAAATCACTTATTGGATGCACAAGATTGCTTAAAAACCCTAATTGGACGAGAATAAGCCTTGGGAGGACGAAAATGACCTAAATGTTCAACCAATGACACAAAATCACTTATTGGATGCACAAGATTGGTTAAAAACCCTAATTGGACGAGAATAAGCCTTGGGAGGACGAAAATGACCTAAATGTTCAACCAATGACACAAATGTACTTATTGGATGCACAAGATAAGTTAAAAACCCTAATTGGACGAGAATAAGCTTTGGGAGGAGGAAAATAACCTAAATGTTCAACCAATGATACAAAATCACTTATTGGATGCACAAGATTGGTTAAAAACCCTAATTGGACGAGAATAAGCCTAGGGAGGACGAAAATGACCTAAATGTTCAACCAATGACACAAAATCACTTATTGGATGCACAAGATTGGTTAAAAACCCTAATTGGACTAGAATAAGCCTTGGGAGGACGAAAATGTCCTAAATGTTCAACAAATGACAAAAATGTACTTTTTGGATGGACAAGATTGGTTAAAAACCCTAATTGGACGAGAATAAGCCTTGGGAGGACGAAAATGACCTAAATGTTCAACCAATGACACAAAATCACTTATTGGATGCACAAGATTGGTTAAAAACCCTAATTGGACGAGAATAAGCCTTGGGAGGACGAAAATGACCTAAATGTTCAACCAATGACACAAAATCACTTATTGGATGCACAAGATTGGTTAAAAACCCTAATTGGACGAGAATAAGCCTAGGGAGGACGAAAATGACCTAAATGTTCAAGACTTATTCACTTATTGGATACACAAGATTGGTTAAAACCCCTAATTGGACGAGAATAAGCCTTGGGAGGACGAAAATGACCTAAATGTTCAACCAATGACACAAAATCACTTATTGGATTTACAAGATTGGTTAAAAACCCTAATTGGACGAGAATAAGCCTTGGGAGGACGAAAATGACCTAAATGTTCAACCAATGACACAAAATCACTTATTGGATGCACAAGATTGGTTAAAAACCCTAATTGGACGAGAATAAGCCTTGGGAGGACGAAAATGACCTAAATGTTCAACCAATGACACAAAATCACTTATTGGATGCACAAGATTGGTTAAAAACCCTAATTGGACGAGAATAAGCCTTGTAGGACGAAAATGACCTAAATGTTCAACCAATGACACAAATGTACTTATTGGATGCACAAGATTGGTTAAAAACCCTAATTGGACGAGAATAAGCCTAAGAAGGACGAAAATGACCTAAATGTTCAACCAATGACACAAAATCACTTATTGGATCCACAAGATTGGTTAAAAACCCTAATTGGACGAGAATAAGCCTTGGGAGGACGAAAATAACCTAAATGTTCAACCAATGACACAAATGTACTTATTCGATGCACAAGATTGGTTAAAAACCCTAATTGGACGAGAATAAGCCTTGGGAGGACGAAAATGACCTAAATGTTCAACCAATGACACAAAATCACTTATTGGATGCACAAGATTGGTTAAAAACCCTAATTGGACGAGAATATGCCTTGGGATAACGAAAATGACCTAAATGTTCAACCAATGACACAAAATAACTTATTGGATGCACAAGATAGGTTAAAAACCCTAATTGGACGAGAATAAGCCTTTGGAAGACGAAAATGACCTAAATGTTCAACCAATGACACAAATGTACTTATTGGATGCACAAGATTGGTTAAAAACCCTAATTGGACGAGAATAAGCCCTGGGAGGACGAAAATGACCTAAATGTTCAACGTATGGCACAAAATCACTTATGGGATGCACAAGATTGGTTAAAAATTCTAATTGGACGAGAATAAGCCTATAAAGGACGAAAATGACCTAAATGTTCAACCAATGACACAAAATCACTTATTGGATGCACTAGATTGGTTAAAAACCCTAATTGGACGAGAATAAGCCTTGGGAGGACGAAAATGACCTAAATGTTCAACCAATGACACAAAATCACTTATTGGATGCACAAGATTGGTTAAAAACCCTAATTGGACGAGAATAAGCCTTAAGTGGACAAAAATGACCTAAATGTTCAACTAATGACACAAATGTACTTATTGGATGCACAATATTGGTTAAAAACCCAAATTGGACGAGAATAAGCCTAGGGAGGACAAAAATGACCTAAATGTTCAACCAATGACACAAAATCACTTATTGGATGCATAAGATTGGTTAAAAACCCTAATTGGAAGAGAATAAGCCTTGGGAGGACGAAAATGACCTAAATGTTCAACCAATGACACAAAATCACTTATTGGATGCACAAGATTGGTTAAAAACCCTAATTGGACGAGAATAAGCCTTGGAAGGACGAAAATGACCTAAATGTTCAAACAATGACACAAAATCACTTATTGGATGCACAAGATTGGTTAAAAACCCTAATTGGACGAGAATAAGCCTTGGGAGGACGAAAATGACCTAAATGTTCAACCAATGACACAAATGTACATATTGGATGCACAAGATTGGTTAAAAACCCTAATTGGACGAGAATAAGCCTTGGGAGAACGAAAATAACCTAAATGTTCAAACAATGACACAAAATAACTTATTGGATGCACAAGATTGGTTAAAAACCCTAATTGAACGAGAATAAGCCTAGGGAGGACGAAAATGACCGAAATGTTCAACCAATGAAACAAAATCACTTATTGGATGCACAAGATTGGTTAAAAACCCTAATTGGACGAGAATAAGCCTTGGGAGGACGAAAATGACCTAAATGTTCAACCAATGACACAAAATCACTTATTGGATGCACAAGATTGGTTAAAAACCCTAATTGGACGAGAATAAGCCTTTGGAGGACGAAAATGACCTAAATGTTCAACCAATGACACAAATGTACCTATTGGATGCACAAGATTGGTTAAAAACCCTAATTGGACGAGAATAAGCCTTGGGAGGACGAAAATGACCTAAATGTTCAACCAATGACACAAATGTACTTATTGGATGCACAAGATTAGTTAAAAACCCTAATTGGACGAGAATAAGTCCCTATAGGACGAAAATGACCTAAATGTTCAACCAATGACTCAAAATCACTTATTGGATGCACAAGATTGGTTAAAAACCCTAATTGGACGAGAATAAGCCTTGGGAGGACGAAAATGACCTAAATGTTCAACCAATGACACAAAATCACTTATTGGATGCACAAGATTGGTTAAAAACCCTAATTGGACGAGAATAAGCCTTGGGAGGACGAAAATGACCTAAATGTTCAACCAATAACACAAAATCACTTGTTGGATGCACAAGATTGGTTAAAAACCCTAATTGGACAAGAATAAGCCTTGGGAGGAAGAAAATAACCTAAATGTTCAACCAATGACACAAAATCACATATTGGATGCGCAAGATTGGTTTAAAACCCTAATTAGACGAGAATAAGGCTTGGGAGGACGAAAATGACCTAAATGTTCAAACAATTACACAAAATCACTTATTGAATGCACAAGATTGGTTAAAACCCTAGTTGGACGAGAATAAGCCTTGGGAGGACTAAAATGACCTAAATGTTCAACCAATGACACAAAATACCTTATTGGATGCACAAGATTGGTTAAAAACCCTAATTGGACGAGAATAAGACTTGGGAGGACGAAAATGACATAAATGTTCAACCAATGAGACATATGTACTTATTGGATGCACAAGATTGGTTAAAAACCCTAATTGGACGAGAATAAGCCTTGGGAGGACGAAAATGACCTAAATGTTCAACCAATGACACAAATGTACTTATTGGATGCACAAGATTGGTTAAAAACCCTAATTGGACGAGAATAAGCCTTGGGAGGACGAAAATGACCTAAATGTTCAACCAATGACACAAAATCACTTATTGGATGCACAAGATTGGTTAAAAACCCTAATTGGACGAGAATAAGCCTTGGGAGGATGAAAATGACCTAAATGTTCAACCAATGAAACAAAATCACTTATTGGAAGCACAAGATTGGTTAAAAACCCTAATTGGACGAGAATAAGCCTTGGGAGGACGAAAATGACCTAAATGTTCAACCAATGACACAAATGTACTTATTGGATGCACAAGATTGGTTAAAAACCCTAATTGGACGAGAATAAGCCTTAGGAGGAGGAAAATGACCTAAATGTTCAACCAGTGACACAAAATCACTTATTGGATGCACAAGATTGGTTAAAAACCCTAATTGGACGAGAATAAGCCTAGGGAGGACGAAAATGACCTAAATGTTCAACCAATGACACAAATGTACTTATTGGATGCACAAGATTGGTTAAAAACCCTAATTGGACGAGAATAAGCCTTGGGAGGACGAAAATGACCTAAATGTTTAACCAATGACACAAATTTACTTATTGGATGCACAAGATTGGTTAAAAACCCTAATTGGACGAGAATAAGCCTTGGGAGGACGAAAATGACCTAAATGTTCAACCAATGACACAAAATCACTTATTGGATGCACAAGATTGGTTAAAAACCCTAATTGGACGAGAATAAGCCTTGGGAGGACGAAAATGACCTAAATGTTCAACCAATGACACAAAATCACTTATTGGATGCACAAGATTGGTTAAAAACCCTAATTGGACGAGAATAAGCCTTGGGAGGAAGAAAATGACCAAAATGTTCAACCAATGACACAAAATCACTTATTGGATGCACAAGATTGGTTAAAAACCCTAATTGGACGAGAATAAGCCTTGGGAGGACGAAAATGACCTAAATGTTCAACCAATGACACAAATGTTCTTATTGGATGCACAAGATTGGTTAAGAACCCTAATTGGACGAGAATAAGCCTTGGGAGGACGAAAATGACCTAAATGTTCAACCAATGACACAAAATCACTTATTGGATGCACAAGATTGGTTAAAAACCCTAATTGGACGAGAATAAGCCTTGGGAGGACGAAAATGACCTAAATGTTCAACCAATGACACAAATGTACTTATTGGATGCACAAAACCCTAATTGGACGAGAATATGCCTAGGGAGGAAGAAAATGACCTAAATGTTCAACCAATGACACCGAATCACTTATTGGATGCACAAGATTAGTTAAAAACCCTAATTGGACGAGAATAAGCCTAGGGAGGACGAAAATGACCTAAATGTTCACCCAATGACACAAAATCACTTATTGGATGCACAAGATTGGTTAAAAACCCTAATTGGACGAGAATAACCCTTGGGAGGACGAAAATGACCTACATGTTCAAACAATGACATAAAATCACTTATTGGATGCACAAGATTGGTTAAAAACCCTAATTGGTAGAGAATGAGCCTAGGGAGGACGAAAATGAGGTAAATGTTCAACCAATGACACAAAATCACTTATTGGATGCACAAGATTGGTTAAAAACCCTAATTGGACAAGAATAATCCTAGGGAGGACGAAAATGACCTAAATGTTCAACCAATGACACAAAATCACTTATTGGATGCACAAGATTTGTTAAAAACCCTAATTGGACGAGAATAAGCCTTGGGAGGACGAAAATGACCTAAATGTTCAACCAATGACACAAATGTACTTATTGGATGCACCAAACCCTAATTGGACGAGAATAAGCCAATGGAGGACGAAAATGACCTAAATGTTCAACCAATGACACAAAATCACTTATTGGATGCACAAGATTGGTTAAAAACCCTAATTGGACGAGAATAACCCTTAGGAGGACGAAAATGACCTACATGTTCAAACAATGACATAAAATCACTTATTGGATGCACAAGATTGGTTAAAAACCCTAATTGGTAGAGAATGAGCCTAGGGAGGACGAAAATGAGGTAAATGTTCAACCAATGACACAAAATCACTTATTGGATGCACAAGATTGGTTAAAAACCCTAATTGGACAAGAATAATCCTAGGGAGGACAAAAATGACCTAAATGTTCAACCAATGACACAAAATCACTTATTGGATGCACAAGATTTGTTAAAAACTCTACTTTGATGAGAAAAAGCCTAGGGAGGACAAAAATGACCTAAATGTTCAACCAATGACACAAAATCACTTATTGGATGCACAAGATTTGTTAAAAACCCTAATTGGACGAGAATAAGCCTTGGGAGGACGAAAATGACCTAAATGTTCAACCAATGACACAAATGTACTTATTGGATGCACAAGATTGGTTAGAAACCCTAATTGGACGAGAATAAGACTAGGGAGGACGAAAATGACCTAAATGTTCAACCAATGACACAAAATAACTTATTGGATGCACAAAATAGGTTAAAAACCCTAATTGGACGAGAATAAGCCTTTGGAGGACGAAAATGACCTAAATGTTCAACCAATGACACAAATGTACTTATTGGATGCACAAGATTGGTTAAAAACCCTAATTGGACGAGAATAAGCCCTGGGAGGACGAAAATGACCTAAATGTTCAACGTATGGCACAAAATCACTTATTGGATGCACAATATTGGTTAAAAATTCTAATTGGACGAGAATAAGCCTATAAAGGACGACAATGACCTAAATGTTCAACCAATGACACAAAATCCCTTATTGGATGCACAAGATTGGTTAAAAACCCTAATTGGACGAGAATAAGCCTTGGGAGGACGAAAATGACCTAAATGTTCAACCAATGACACAAAATCACTTATTGGATGCACAAGATTGGTTAAAAACCCTAATTGGACGAGAATAAACCTTGGGAGCACGAAAATGACCTAAATGTTCAACCAATAAAACAAATGTACTTATTGGATGCACAAGATTGGTTAAAAACCCTAATTGGACGAGAATAAGCCTTGGGAGGACGAAAATGACCTAAATGTTCAACGTATGGCACAAAATCACTGATTGGATGCACAAAATTTGTTAAAAATTCTAATTGGACGAGAATAAGCCTAGGGAGGGCAAAAATGACCTAAATGTTCAACCAATGACACAAAATCACTTATTGGATGCACAAGATTTGTTAAAAACCCTAATTGGACGAGAATAAGCCTTGGGAGGACGAAAATGACCTAAATGTTCAACCAATGACACAAATGTACTTATTGGATGCACAAGATTGGTTAGAAACCCTAATTGGACAAGAATAAGCCTAGTGAGGACGAAAATGACCTAAATGTTCAACCAATGATACAAAATAACTTATTGGATGCACAAGATAGGTTAAAAACCCTAATTGGACGAGAATAAGCCTTTGTAGGACGAAAATGACCTAAATGTTCAACCAATGACACAAATGTACTTATTGGATGCACAAGATTGGTTAAAAACCCTAATTGGACGAGAATAAGCCCTGGGAGGACGAAAATGACCTAAATGTTCAACGTATGGCACAAA
>JBBPBP010000562.1:0-12912 GCA_037974735.1 Cicer chorassanicum
TAAATGTTCAACCAATGATACAAATGTTCTTATTGGATGCACAAGATTGGTTAAAAACCCTAATTGGACGAGAATAAGCCTTGGGAGGACGAAAATGACCTTAATGTTCAACCAATGACACAAATGTACTTATTGGATGCACAAGATTGGTTAAAAACCCTAATTAGACGAGAATAAGCCTTAGGAGGACGAAAATGACCTAAATGTTCAACCAATGACACAAAATCACTTATTGGATGCACAAGATTGGTTAAAAACCCTAATTGGACGAGAATAAGCCTTGGGAGGAAGAAAATGACCTAAATGTTCAACCAATGATACTAAATCACTTATTGGATGCACAAGATTGGATAAAAACCCTAATTGGACGAGAATAAGCCATGGGAGGACGAAAATGACCTAAATGTTCAACCAATGACACAAATGTACTTATTGGATGCACAAGATTGGTTAAAAACCCTAATTGGACGAGAATAAGCCTTGGGAGGACGAAAATGACTTAAATGTTCAACCAATGACACAAAATCACTTATTGGATGCACAAGATTGGTTAAAAACCCTAATTGGCCGAGAATACGCCTTAGAAGGATGAAAATGACCTAAATGTTCAACCAATGACACAAAATCACTTATTGGATGCACAAGATTGGATAAAAACCCTAATTGGACGAGAATAAGCCATGGGAGGACGAAAATGACCTAAATGTTCAACCAATGACATAAATGTACTTATTGGATGCACAAGATTGGTTAAAAACCCTAATTGGACGAGAATAAACCTTGGGAGGAAGAAAATGACCTAAATGTTCAACCAATGACACAAAATCACTTATTGGATGCACAAGATTGGTCAAAAACCCTAATCGGACGAGAATAAGCCTTGGGAGGACGAAAATGACCTAAATGTTTAACCAATGACACAAAATCACTTATTGGATGCACAAGATTGGTTAAAAACCCTAATTGGACGAGAATAAGCCTTGGGAGGACGAAAATGACCTAAATGTTTAACCAATGACACAAATGTACTTATTGGATGCACAAGATTGGTTAAAAACCCTAATTGGACGAGAATAAGCCTTGGGAGGACGAAAATGACCTAAATGTTCAACCAATGACACAAAATTACTTATTGGATGCACAAGATTGGTTAAAAACCCTAATTGGACGAGAATAAGCCTTGGGAGGACGAAAATGACCTAAATGTTCAACCAATGATACAAATGTTCTTATTGGATGCACAAGATTGGTTAAAAACCCTAATTGGACGAGAATAAGCCTTGGGAGGACGAAAATGACCTAAATGTTCAACCAATGACACAAATGTACTTAATGGATGCACAAGATTGGTTAAAAACCCTAATTGGACGAGAATAAGCCTTGGGAGGACGAAAATGACCTAAATGTTCAACCAATGACACAAAATCACTTATAGGATGCACATGATTGGTTAAAAACCCTAATTGGACGAGAATAAGCCTTGGGAGGACGAAAATGACCTAAATGTTCAACCAATGACACAAAATCACTTATTGGATGCACAAGATTGGTTAAAAACCCTAATTGGACGAGAATAAGCCTTGGGAGGACGAAAATGACCTAAATGTTCAACCAATGACACAAAATCACTTATTGGATGCACAAGATTGGATAAAAACCGTAACTGGACGAGAATAAGCCTTGGGAGGACGAAAATGACGTAAATGTTCAACCAATGACACAAATGTACTTATTGGATGCACAAGATTGGTTAAAAACCCGAATTGGACGAGAATAAGCCTTGGGAGGACGAAAATGACCTAAATGTTCAACCAATGACACAAATGTACTTAATGGATGCACAAGATTGGTTAAAAACTGTAATTGGACGAGAATAAGCCTTGGGAGGACGAAAATGACCTAAATGTTCAACCAATGACACAAAATCACTTATTGGATGCACAAGATTGGTTAAAAACCCTAATTGGACGAGAATAAGCCTTGGGAGGACGAAAATGACCTAAATGTTCAACCAATGTCACAAATGTACGTATTGGATGCACAAGATTTGTTAAAAACCCTAATTGGACGAGAATAAGCCTTGGGAGGACGAAAATGACCTAAATGTTCAACCAATGACACAAAATCACTTATTGGATGCACAAGATTGGTTAAAAACCCTAATTGGACGAGAATAAGCCTTGGGAGGACGAAAATGACCTAAATGTTCAACCAATGACGCAAAATCATTTATTGGATTCACAAGGTTGGTTAAAAACCCTAATAGGACGAGAATAAGCCTTGGGAGGAGGAAAATGACCTAAATGTTCAACCAATGACACAAAATCACTTATTGGATGCACAAGATTGGTTAAAAACCCTAATTGGACGAGAATAAGCCTTGGGAGGACGAAAATGACCTAAATGTTCAACCAATGATACAAATGTTCTTATTGGATGCACAAGATTGGTTAAAAACCCTAATTGGACGAGAATAAGCCTTGGGATGACGAAAATGACCTAAATGTTCAACCAATGACACAAATGTACTTATTGGATGCACAAGATTGGTTAAAAACCCTAATTGGACGAGAATAAGCCTTGTGAGGACGAAAATGACCTAAATGTTCAACCAATGACACAAATGTACTTATTGGATGCACAAGATTGGATAAAAACCCAAATTGGACGAGAATAAGCCTTGGGAGGACGAAAATGACCTAAATGTTCAACCAATGACACAAAATCACTTATTGGATGCACAAGATTGGTTAAAAACCCTAATTGGCCGAGAATACGCCTTGGGAGGACGAAAATGACCTAAATGTTCAACCAATGACACAAAATCACTTATTGGATGCACAAGATTGGATAAAAACCCTAATTGGACGAGAATAAGCCTTGGGAGGACGAAAATGACCTAAATGTTCAACCAATGACACAAAATCACTTATTGGATGCACAAGATTTGTTAAAAACCCTAATTGGACGAGAATAAGCCTTGGGAGGACGAAAATGACCTAAATGTTTAACCAATGACACAAAATCACTTATTGGATGCACAAGATTGGTTAAAAACCCTAATTGGACGAGAATAAGCCTTGGGAGGACGAAAATGACCTAAATGTTCAACCAATGACACAAATGTACTTATTGGATGCACAAGATTGGTTAAAAACCCTAATTGGACGAGAGTAAGCCTTGGGAGGACGAAAATGACCTAATTGTTCATCCAACGACACAAAATCACTTATTGGATGCACAAGATTGGTTAAAAACCCTAATTGGACGAGAATAAGCCTTGGGAGGACGAAAATGACCTAAATGTTCAACCAATGACACAAAATCACTTATTGGATGCACAAGATTGGTTAAAAACCCTAATTGGACGAGAATAAGCCTTGGGAGGACGAAAATGACCTAAATGTATAACCAATGATACAAAATCACTTATTGGATGCACAAGATTGGTTAAAAACCCTAATTGGACGAGAATAAGCCTTGGGAGGACGAAAATGACCTAAATGTTCAACCAATGACACAAATGTACTTATTGGATGCACAAGATTGGTTAAAAACCCTAATTGGACGAGAATCATCCTTGGGAGGACGAAAAATGACCTAAATGTTCAACCAATGACAAAAATGTAGTTATTGGATGCACAAGATTGGATAAAAACCCTAATTGGACGAGAACAAGCCTTGGGAGGACGAAAATGACCTAAATGTTCAACCAATGACACAAATGTACTTATTGGATGCACAAGATTGGTTAAAAACCCTAATTGGACGAGAATAAGCCTTGGGAGGACGAAAATGACCTAAATGTTCAACCAATGACACAAATGTACTTATTGAATGCACAAGAATTGTTAAAAACCCTAATTGGACGAGAATAAGCCTTGGGAGGACGAAAATGACCTAAATGTTCAACCAATGACACAAATGTACTTATTGGATGCACAAGATTGGTTAAAAACCCTAATTGGACGAGAATAAGCCTTTGGAGGACGAAAATGACCTAAATGTTCAACAAACGACACAAAATCACTTATTGGATGCACAAAATTGGTTAAAAACCCTAATTGGACGAGAATAAGCTTTGGGAGGACGAAAATGACCTAAATGTTCAACCAATGACACAAATGTACTAATGGGATGCACAAGATTGGTTAAAAACCCTAATTGGTCGAGAATAAGCCTTGGGAGGACGAAAATGACCTAAATGTTCAACCAATGACACAAAATCACTTATTGGATGCACAAGATTGGTTAAAAACCCTAATTGGACGAGAATAAGCCTTGGGAGGACGAAAATGACCTAAATGTTCAACCAATGACACAAATGTACTTATTGGATGCACAAGATTGGTTAAAAACCATAATTGGACGAGAATAAGCCTTGGGAGGACGAAAATGACCTAAATGTTCAACCAATGACACAAAATCACTTATTGGATGCACAAGATTCGTTAAAAACCCTAATTGGCCGAGAATACGCCTTAGAAGGATGAAAATGACCTAAATGTTCAACCAATGACACAAAATCACTTATTGGATGCACAAGATTGGATAAAAACCCTAATTGGACGAGAATAAGCCATGGGAGGACGAAAATGACCTAAATGTTCAACCAATGATACAAATGTACTAATTGGATGCACAAGATTGGTTAAAAACCCTAATTGGACGAGAATAAGCCTTGGGAGGACGAAAATGACCTAAATGTTCAACCAATGACACAAATGTACTTATTGGATGCACACAAGATTGGTTAAAAACCTTAATTGGACGAGAATAAGCCTTGGGAGGACGAAAATGACCTAAATGTTTAACCAATGACACAAAATCACTTATTGGATGCACAAGATTGGTTAAAAACCCTAATTGGCCGAGAATACGCCTTAGAAGGATGAAAATGACCTAAATGTTCAACCAATGACACAAAATCACTTATTGGATGCACAAGATTGGATAAAAACCCTAATTGGACGAGAATAAGCCATGGGAGGACGAAAATGACCTAAATGTTCAACCAATGACACAAATGTACTTATTGGATGCACAAGATTGGTTGAAAACCCTAATTGGACGAGAATAAGCCTTGGGAGGATGAAAATGACCTAAATGTTTAACCAATGACACAAAATCACTTATTGGATGCACAAGATTGGTTAAAAACCCTAATTGGACGAGAATAAGCCTTGGGAGGACGAAAATGACCTAAATGTTCAACCAATAACACAAATGTACTTATTGGATGCACAAGATTGGTTAAAAACCCTAATTGCACGAGAATAAGCCTTGGGAGAACGAAAATGACCTAAATGTTCAACCAATGACACAAATGTACTTATTGGATGCACAAGATTGGTCAAAAACCCTAATTGGACGAGAATAAGCCTTGGGAGGACGAAAATGACCTAAATGTTCAACAAATGACACAAATGTACTTATTGGATGCACAAGATTGGATAAAAACCCTAATTGGACGAGAATAAGCCTTGGGAGGACGAAAATGACCTAAATGTTCAACCAATTACACAAAATCACTTATTGGATGCACAAGATTGGTTAAAAACCCTAATTGGCCGAGAATACGCCTTGGGAGGACGAAAATGACCTAAATGTTCAACCAATGACACAAAATCACTTATTGGATGCACAAGATTGGTTAAAAACCCTAATTGGACGAGAATAAGCCTTGGAAGGACGAAAATGACCTAAATGTTCAACCAATGACACAAATGTACTTATAGGATGCACAAGATTGGATAAAAACCCTAATTGGACGAGAATAAGCCTTGGGAGGACGAAAATGACCTAAATGTTCAACCAATGACACAAAATCACTTATTGGATGCACAAGATTGGTTAAAAACCCTAATTGGCCGAGAATACGCCTTAGAAGGATGAAAATGACCTAAATGTTCAACCAATGACACAAAATCACTTATTGGATGCACAAGATTGGTCAAAAACCCTAATTGGACGAGAATAAGCCTTGGGAGGACGAAAATGACCTAAATGTTTAACCAATGACACAAAATCACTTATTGGATGCACAAGATTGGTTAAAAACCCTAATTGGACGAGAATAAGCCTTGGGAGGACGAAAATGACCTAAATGTTCAACCAATGATACAAATGTACTTATTGGATGCACAAGATTGGTTAAAAACCCTAATTGGACGAGAATAAGCCTTGGGAGGACGAAAATGACCTAAATGTTCAACCAATGACACAAAATCACTTATTGGATGGACAAGATTGGTTAAAAACCCTAATTGGACGAGAATAAGCCTTGGGAGGATGAAAATGACCTAAATGTTCAACCAATGACACAAATGTACTTATTGGATGCACAAGATTGGTTAAAAACCCTAATTGGAGGAGAATAAGCCTTGGGAGGACGAAACTGACCTAAATGTTCAACCAATGACACAAAATCACTTATTGGATGCACAAGATTGGTTAAAAACCCTAATTGGACGAGAATAAGCCTTGGGAGGACGAAAATGACCTAAATGTTCAACCAATGACACAAATGTACTTATTGAATGCACAAGAATTGTTAAAAACCCTAATTGGACGAGAATAAGCCTTGGGAGGACGAAAATGACCTTAATGTTCAACCAATGACACAAATGTACTTATTGGATGCACAAGATTGGTTAAAAACCCTAATTGGACGAGAATAAGCCTTGGGAGGACGAAAATGACCTAAATGTTCAACCAATGACACAAATATACTTATTGGATGCACAAGATTGGTTAAAAACCCTTATTGCACGAGAATAAGCCTTGGGAGGACGAAAATGACCTAAATGTTCAACCAATGACACAAATGTACTTATTGGATGCACAAGATTGGTTAAAAACCCTAATTGGACGAGAATAAGCCTTGGGAGGACGAAAATGACCTAAATGTTCAAACTATGGCACAAAATACTTTTTTGGATGCACAAGATTGGTTAAAAACCCTAATTGGACGAGAATAAGCCTTGGGAGGACGAAAATGACCTAAATGTTCAACCAATGACACAAAATCACTTATTGGATGCACAAGATTGGTTAAAAACCCTAATTGGACGAGAATAAGCCTTGGGAGGACGAAAATGACCTAAATGTTCAACCAAGGACACAAAATCACTTATTGGATGCACAAGATTGGTTACAAACCCTAATTGGACGAGAATAAGCCTTGGGAAGACGAAAATGACCTAAATGTTCAACCAATGACACAAAATCACTTATTGGATGCACAAGATTGGTTAAAAACCCTAATTGGACGAGAATAAGCCTTGGGAGGACGAAAATGACCTAAATGTTCAACCAATGACACAAAATCACTTATTGGATGCACAAGATTGGTTAAAAACCCTAATTGGACGAGAATAAGCCTTGGGAGGACGAAAATGACCAAAATATTCAACCAATGACACAAATGTACTTATTGGATGCACAAGATTGGTTAAAAACCCTAATTGGACGAGAATAAGCCTTGGGAGGACGAAAATGACCTAAATGTTCAACCAATGACACAAAATCACTTATTGGATGGACAAGATTGGTTAAAAACCCTAATTGGACGAGAATAAGCCTTGGGAGGATGAAAATGACCTAAATGTTCAACCAATGACACAAATGTACTTATTGGATGCACAAGATTGGTTAAAAACCCTAATTAGACGAGAATAAGCCTTGGGAGGACGAAAATGACCTAAATGTTCAACCAATGACACAAAATCACTTATTGGATGCACAAGATTGGTTAAAAACCCTAATTGGACGAGAATAAGCCTTGGGAGGACGAAAATGACCTAAATGTTCAACCAATGACACAAATGTACTTATTGGATGCACAAGAATTGTTAAAAACCGTAATTGGACTAGAATAAGCCTTGGGAGGACGAAAATGACCTAAATGTTCAACCAATGATACAAATGTACTTATTGGATGCACAAGATTGGTTAAAAACCCTAATTGGACGAGAATAAGCCTTGGGAGGACGAAAATGACCTAAATGTTCAACCAATGACACAAAATCACTTATTGGATGCACAAGATTGGTTAAAAACCCTAATTGGACGAGAATAAGCCTTGGGAGGACGAAAATGACCTAAATGTTCAACCAATGACACAAATGTACTTATTGGATGCACAAGATTGGTTAAAAACCCTAGTTGCACGAGAATAAGCCTTGGGAGGACGAAAATGACCTAAATGTTCAACCAATGACACAAATGTACTTATTGGATGCACAAGATTGGTCAAAAACCCTAATTGGACGAGAATAAGCCTTGGGAGGACGAAAATGACCTAAATGTTCAACCAATGACACAAAATCACTTATTGGATGCACAAGATTTGTTAAAAACCCTAATTGGACGAGAATAAGCCTTGGGAGGACGAAAATGACCTAAATGTTTAACCAATGACACAAAATCACTTATTGGATGCACAAGATTGGTTAAAAACCCTAATTGGACGAGAATAAGCCTTGGGAGGACGAAAATGACCTAAATGTTCAACCAATGACACAAATGTACTTATTGGATGCACAAGATTGGTTAAAAACCCTAATTGGACGAGAAAAAGCCTTCGGAGGACGAAAATGACCTAAATGTTCAACCAATGACACAAATTTACTTATTGGATGCACAAGATTGGTTAAAAACCCTAATTGGACGAGAATAAGCCTTGGAAGGACGAAAATGACCTAAATGTTCAACCAATGACACAAAATCACTTATTGGATGCACAAGATTGGTTAAAGACCCTAATTCGACGAGAATAAGCCATGGGAGGACGAAAATGACCTAAATGTTCAACCAATGACACAAAATCACTTATTGGATGCACAAGATTGGTTAAAAACCCTAATTGGACGAGAATAAGCCTTGGGAGGACGAAAATGACCAAAATGTTCAACCAATGACACAAAATCACTTATTGGATGCACAAGATTGGTTAGAAACCCTAATTGGACGAGAATAAGCCTTGGGAGGACGAAAATGACCTAAATGTTCAACCAATGACACAAAATCACTTATTGGATGCACAAGATTGGTTAAAAACCCTAATTTGACGAGAATAAGCCTTGGGAGGACGAAAATGACCGAAATGTTCCACCAATGACACAAAATCACTTATTGGATGCACAAGATTGGGTAAAAACCTTACTTGAACGAGAATAAGCCTTGGGAGGACGAAAATGACCTAAATGTTCAACCAATGACACAAAATCACTTATTGGATGCACAAGATTGGTTAAAAACCCTAATTGGACGAGAATAAGCCTTGGGAGGACGAAAATGACCTAAATGTTCAACCAATGACACAAAATCACTTATTGGATGCACAAGATTGGTTAAAAACCCTAATTTGACGAGAATAAGCCTTGCGAGGACGAAAATGACTTAAATGTTCAACCAATGACACAAATGTACTTATTGGATGCACAAGATTGGTCAAAAACCCTAATTGGACGAGAATAAGCCTTGGGAGGACGAAAATGACCTAAATGTTTAACCAATGACACAAAATCACTTATTGGATGCACAAGATTGGTTAAAAACCCTAATTGGACGAGAATAAGCCTTGGGAGGACGAAAATGACCTAAATGTTCAACCAATGACACAAATGTACTTATAGGATGCACAAGATTGGATAAAAACCCTAATTGGACGAGAATAAGCCTTGGGAGGACGAAAATGACCTTAATGTTCAACCAATGACACAAAATCACTTATTGGATGCACAAGATTGGTTAAAAACCCTAATTGGCCGAGAATACGCCTTAGAAGGATGAAAATGACCTAAATGTTCAACCAATGACACAAAATCACTTATTGGATGCACAAGATTGGATAAAAACCCTAATTGGACGAGAATAAGCCATGGGAGGACGAAAATGACCTAAATGTTCAACCAATGACACAAATGTACTTATTGGATGCACAAGATTGGTTAAAAACCCTAATTGGACGAGAATAAGCCTTGGGAGGAAGAAAATGACCTAAATGTTCAACCAATGACACAAATGTACTTATAGGATGCACAAGATTGGATAAAAACCCTAATTGGACGAGAATAAGCCTTGGGAGGACGAAAATGACCTAAATGTTCAACCAATGACACAAAATCACTTATTGGATGCACAAGATTGGTTAAAAACCCTAATTGGCCGAGAATACGCCTTAGAAGGATGAAAATGACCTAAATGTTCAACCAATGACATAAAATCACTTATTGGATGCACAAGATTGGATAAAAACCCTAATTGGACGAGAATAAGCCATGGGAGGACGAAAATGACCTAAATGTTCAACCAATGACACAAATGTACTTATTGGATGCACAAGATTGGTTAAAAACCCTAATTGGACGAGAATAAGCCTTGGGAGGAAGAAAATGACCTAAATGATCAACCAATGACACAAAATCACTTATTGGATGCACAAGATTGGTCAAAAACCCTAATTGGACTAGAATAAGCCTTGGGAGGACGAAAATGACCTAAATGTTTAACCAATGACACAAAATCACTTATTGGATGCACAAGATTGGTTAAAAACCCTAATTGGACGAGAATAAGCCTTGGGAGGACGAAAATGACCTAAATGTTCAACCAATGACACAAATATACTTATTGGATGCACAAGATTGGTTAAAAACCCTTATTGCACGAGAATAAGCCTTGGGAGGACGAAAATGACCTAAATGTTCAACCAATGACACAAATGTACTTATTGGATGCACAAGATTGGTTAAAAACCCTAATTGGACGAGAATAAGCCTTGGGAGGACGAAAATGACCTAAATGTTCAACCAATGACACAAATGTACTTATTGGATGCACAAGATTGGTTAAAAACCCTAATTGGACGAGAATAAGCCGTGGGAGGACGAAAATGACTTAAATAATCAACAAATGACACAAATGTACTTATTGGATCCACAAGATTGGTTAAAAACCCTAATTGGACGAGAATAAGCCTTGGGAGGACGAAAATGACCTAAATGTTCAATCAGTGACACAAATGTACTTATTGGATGCACAAGATTGGTTAAAAACCCTAATTGGACGAGAATAAGCCTTGGGAGGACGAAAATGACCTAAATGTTCAACCAATGACACAAATATACTTATTGGATTCTTAAGATTGGTTAAAAACCCTAATTGGACGAGAATAAGCCTTGGGAGGACGAAAATGACCTAAATGTTCAACCAATGACACAAATGTACTTATTGGATGCACAAGATTGGTTAAAAACCCTAATTGGACGAGAATAAGCCTTGGGAGGACGAAAATGACCTAAATGTTCAACCAATGACACAAATGTACTTATTGGATGCACCAGATTGGTTAAAAACCCTAATTGGACGAGAATAAGCCTTGGGAGGACGAAAATGACCTAAATGTTCAACCAATGACACAAACGTACTTATTGGATGCACAAGATTGGTTAAAAACCCTAATTGGACGAGAATAAGCCTTGGGAGGACGAAAATGACCTAAATATTCAACCAATGACACAAATGTACTTATTGGATGCACAAGATTGGTTAAAAACACTAATTGGACGAGAATAAGCCTTGGGAGGACGAAAATCACTTAAATGTTCAACCAATGACACAAATGTACTTATTGGATGCACAAGATTGGTTAAAAACCCTAATTGGACGAGAATAAGCCTTGGGAGGACGAAAATGACCTAAATGTTCAACCAATGACACAAATGTACTTATTGGATGCACAAGATTGGTTAAAAACCCTAATTGGACGAGAATAAGACTTGGGAGGACGAAAATGACCTAAATATTCAACCAATGACACAAATGTACTTATTGGATGCACAAGATTGGTTAAAAACCCTAATTGGACGAGAATAAGCCTTGGGAGGACGAAAATGACCTAAATGTTCAACCAATGACACAAATGTACTAATTGGATGCACAAGATTGGTTAAAAACCCTAATTGGACGAGAATAAGCCTTGGGAGGACGAAAATGACCTAAATGTTCAACCAATGACACAAATATACTTATTGGATGCACAAGATTGGTTAAAAATCCTAATTGGACGAGAATAAGCCTTGGGAGGACGAAAATGACCTAAATGTTCAACCAATGACACAAAATCACTTATTGGATGCACAAGATTGGTTAAAAACCCTAATTGGACGAAAATAAGCCTTGGGAGGACGAAAATGACCTAAATGTTCAACCGATGACACAAAATCACTTATTGGATGCACAAGATTGGTTAAAAACCCTAATTGGACGAGAATAAGCCTTGGGAGGACAAAAATGACCTAAATGTTCAACCAATGACACAAATGTACTTATTGGATGCACAAGATTGGTTAAAAACCCTAATTGGACGAGAATAAGCTTTGGGAGGAAGAAATGACCATAATGTTCAACCAATGACACAAATGTACTTATTGGATGCACAAGATTGGTTAAAAACCCTAATTGGACGAGAATAAGCCTTGGGAGGACGAAAATGACCTAAATGTTCAACCAATGACACAAATGTACTTATTGGATGCACAAGATTGGTTAAAAACCCTAATTGGAAGAGAATAAACCTAGGGAGGACGAAAATGACCTAAATGTTCAACCAATGATACAAATGTACTTATTGGATGCACAAGATTGGTTAAAAACCCTAATTGGACAAGAATAAGCCTTGGGAGGACGAAAATGACCTAAATGTTCAACCAATGACACAAAATCACTTATTGGAAGCACAAGATTGGTTAAAAACCCTAATTGGACGAGAATAAGCCTTCGGAGGACGAAAATGACCTAAATGTTCAACCAATGACACAAATGTACTAATTGGATGCACAAGATTGGTTAAAAACCCTAATTCGACGAGAATAAGCCTTGGGAGGACGAAAAATGACCTAAATGTTC
>JBBPBP010000563.1:0-16645 GCA_037974735.1 Cicer chorassanicum
GGAGGACGAAAATGACCTAAATGTTCAACGTATGGCACAAAATCACTGATTGGATGCACAAGATTGGTTAAAAATTCTAATTGGACGAGAATAAGCCTAGGGAGGGCGAAAATGACCTAAATGTTCAACCAATGACACAAAATCACTTATTGGATGCACAAGATTTGTTAAAAACCCTAATTGGACGAGAATAAGCCTTGGGAGGACGAAAATGACCTAAATGTTCAACCAATGACACAAATGTACTTATTGGATGCACAAGATTGGTTAGAAACCCTAATTGGACGAGAATAAGCCTAGGGAGGACGAAAATGACCTAAATGTTCAACCAATGACACAAAATAACTTATTGGTTGCACAAGATAGGTTAAAAACCCTAATTGGACGAGAATAAGCCTTTGGAGGACGAAAATGACCTAAATGTTCAACCAATGACACAAATGTACTTATTGGATGCACAAGATTGGTTAAAAACCTCAATTGGACGAGAATAAGCCCTAGGAGGACGAAAATGACCTAAATGTTCAACGTGTGGCACAAAATCAGTAATTGGATGCACAAGATTCGTTAAAAATTCTAATTGGACAAGAATAAGCCTATAAAGGACGAAAATGACCTAAATGTTCAACCAATGACACAAAATCACTTATTGGATGCACTAGATTGGTTAAAAACCCTAATTGGACGAGAATAAGCCTTGGGAGGACGAAAATGACCTAAATGTTCAACCAATGACACAAATGTACTTATTGGATCCACAAGATTGGTTAGAAACCCTAATTGGACGAGAATAAGCCTAGGGAGGACGAAAATGACCTAAATGTTCAACCAATGAAACAAAATAACTTATTGGATGCACAAGATAGGTTAAAAACCCTAATTGGACGAGAATAAGCCTTTGGAGGACGAAAATGACCTAAATGTTCAACCAATGACACAAATGTACTTATTGGATGCACAAGATTGGTTAAAAACCCTAATTGGACGAGAATAAGCCCTGGGAGGACGAAAATGACCTAAATGTTCAACGTATGGCACAAAATCAGTAATTGGATGCACAAGATTGGTTAAAAATTCTAATTGGACAAGAATAAGCCTATAAAGGACGAAAATGACCTAAATGTTCAACCAATGACACAAAATCACTTATTGGATGCACTAGATTGGTTAAAAACCCTAATTGGACGAGAATAAGCCTTGGGAGGACGAAAATGACCTAAATGTTCAACCAATGACACAAATGTACTTATTGGATCCACAAGATTGGTTAGAAACCCTAATTGGACGAGAATAAGCCTAGGGAGGACGAAAATGACCTAAATGTTCAACCAATGACACAAAATAACTTATTGGATACACAAGATAGGTTAAAAACCCTAATTGGACGAGAATAAGCCTTTGGAGGACGAAAATGACCTAAATGTTCAACCAATGACACAAATGTACTTATTGGATGCACAAGATTGGTTAAAAACCCTAATTGGACGAGAATAAGCCCTGGGAGGACGAAAATGACCTAAATGTTCAACGTATGGCACAAAATCACTTATTGGATGCACAAGATTGGTTAAAAACCCTAATTGGACGAGAATAAGCCTTTGGAGGACGAAAATGACCTAAATGTTCAACCAATGACACAAATGTACTTATTGGATGCACAAGATTGGTTAAAAACCCTAATTGGACGAGAATAAGCCTTGGGGGGACGAAAATGACCTAAATGTTCAACCAATGGCACAAATGTACTTATTGGATGCATAAGATTGGTAAAGAACCCTAATTGGACGAGAATAAGCCTTGGGAGGACGAAAATGACCTAAATGTTCAACCAATGACACAAATGTACTTAATGGATGCACAAGATTGGTTAAAAACCCTAATTGGACGAGAATAAGCCTTGGGAGGACGAAAATGACCTAAATGTTCAACCAACGACACAAAATCACTTATTGGATGCACAAGATTGGTTAAAAACCCTAATTGGACGAGAATAAGCCGTGGGAGGACGAAAATGACCTAAATGTTCAACCAATGACACAAATGTACTTATTGGATGCACAAGATTGGTTAAAAACCCTAATTGGACGAGAATAAGCCTTGGGAGGACGAAAATGACCTAAATGTTCAACCAATGTCACAAATGTACTTATTGGATGCACATGATTGGTTAAAAACCCTAATTGGACGAGAATAAGCCTTGGGAGGACGAAAATGACCTAAATGTTCAACCAATGACACAAAATCACTTATTGGATGCACAAGATTGGTTAAAAACCCTAATTGGACGAGAATAAGCCTTGGGAGGACGAAAATGACCTAAATGTTCAACCAATGACACAAAATCACTTATTGGATGCACAAGATTGGATAAAAACCGTAACTGGACGAGAATAAGCCTTGGGAGGACGAAAATGACGTAAATGTTCAACCAATGACACAAATGTACTTATTGGATGCACAAGATTGGTTAAAAACCCGAATTGGACGAGAATAAGCCTTGGGAGGACGAAAATGACCTAAATGTTCAACCAATGACACAAATGTACTTAATGGATGCACAAGATTGGTTAAAAACTGTAATTGGACGAGAATAAGCCTTGGGAGGACGAAAATGACCTAAATGTTCAACCAATGACACAAAATCACTTATTGGATGCACAAGATTGGTTAAAAACCCTAATTGGACGAGAATAAGCCTTGGGAGGACGAAAATGACCTAAATGTTCAACCAATGTCACAAATGTACGTATTGGATGCACAAGATTTGTTAAAAACCCTAATTGGACGAGAATAAGCCTTGGGAGGACGAAAATGACCTAAATGTTCAACCAATGACACAAAATCACTTATTGGATGCACAAGATTGGTTAAAAACCCTAATTGGACGAGAATAAGCCTTGGGAGGACGAAAATGACCTAAATGTTCAACCAATGAGACAAAAGTACTTATTGGATGCACAAGATTGGTTAAAAACCCTAATTGGACGAGAATAAGCCTTGGGAGGACGAAAATGACCTAAATGTTCAACCAATGACACAAAATCACTTATTGGATGCACAAGATTGGTTAAAAACCCTAATTGGACGAGAATAAGCCTTGGGAGGACGAAAATGACCTAAATGTTCGACCAATGGCACAAAATCACTTATTGGATGCACAAGATTGGTTAAAAACCCTAATTGGACGAGAATAAGCCTAGGGAGGACGAAAATGACCTAAATGTTCAACCAATGACACAAAATCACTTATTGGATGCACAAGATTGGTTAAAAACCCTGATTGGGCGAGAATAAGCCTTGGGAGGACGAAAATGACCTAAATGTTCAACCAATGACGCAAATGTACTTATTGGATGCACAAGATTGATCAAAAACCCTAATTGGACGAGAATAAGCCTTGGGAGGACGAAAATGACCTAAATGTTCAACCAATGACACAAAATCACTTATTGGATGCACAAGATTGGTTAAAAACCCTAATTGGACGAGAATAAGCCTTGGGAGGACGAAAATGACCTAAATGTTCAACCAATGACAAAAAAGCACTTATTGGATGCACAAGATTGGTTAAAAACCCTAATTGGACGAGAATAAGCCTTGGGAGGACGAAAATGACCTAAATGTTCAACCAATGACACAAATGTACTTATTGGATGCACAAGATTGGTTAAAAACCCTAATTGGACGAGAATAAGCCTTTGGAGGACGAAAATGACCTAAATGTTCAACAAACGACACAAAATCACTTATTGGATGCACAAAATTGGTTAAAAACCCTAATTGGACGAGAATAAGCTTTGGGAGGACGAAAATGACCTAAATGTTCAACCAATGACACAAATGTACTAATGGGATGCACAAGATTGGTTAAAAACCCTAATTGGTCGAGAATAAGCCTTGGGAGGACGAAAATGACCTAAATGTTCAACCAATGACACAAAATCACTTATTGGATGCACAAGATTGGTTAAAAACCCTAATTGGACGAGAATAAGCCTTGGGAGGACGAAAATGACCTAAATGTTCAACCAATGACACAAATGTACTTATTGGATGCACAAGATTGGTTAAAAACCCTAATTGGACGAGAGTAAGCCTTGGGAGGACGAAAATGACCTAATTGTTCATCCAACGACACAAAATCACTTATTGGATGCACAAGATTGGTTAAAAACCCTAATTGGACGAGAATAAGCCTTGGGAGGACGAAAATGACCTAAATGTTCAACCAATGACACAAAATCACTTATTGGATGCACAAGATTGGTTAAAAACCCTAATTGGACGAGAATAAGCCTTGGGAGGACGAAAATGACCTAAATATTGAACCAATGACACAAATGTACTTATTGGATGCACAAGATTGGTTAAAAACCCTAATTGGACGCGAATAAGCCTTGGGAGGACGAAAATGACCTAAATGTTCAACCAATGACACAAAATCACTTATTGGATGCACAAGATTGGTTAAAAACCCTAATTGGACGAGAATAAGCCTTGGGAGGACGAAAATGACCTAAATGTTCAACCAATGACACAAATGTACTTATTGGATGCACAAGATTGGTTCAAAACCCTAATTGGACGAGAATAAGCCTTGGGAGGACGAAAATGACATAAATGTTCAACCAATGACACAAAATAACTTATTGGATGCACAAGATTGGTTCAAAACCCTAATTGGACGAGAATATCTTGGAAGGACGAAAATGACCTAAATGTTCAACCAATGACACAAATGTACTTATTGGATGCACAAAATTGGTTAAAAACCCTAATTGGACGAGAATAAGTCTTGGGAGGAAGAAAATGACCTAAATGTTCAACCAATGACACAAAATCACTTATTGGATGCACAAGATTGGTTAAAAACCCTAATTGGACGAGAATAAGCCTTGGGAGGACGAAAATGACCTAAATGTTCAACTAATGACACAAATGTACTTATTAGATGCACAAGATTGGTTAAAATCCCTAATTGGACGAGAATAAGCCTTGGGAGGACGAAAATGACCTAAATGTTCAACCAATGACACAAAATCACTTATTGGATGCACAAGATTGGTTAAAAACCCTAATTGGACGAGAATAAGCCTTGGGAGGACGAAAATGACCTAAATCTTCAACCAATGATACCAAATCACTTATTGGATGCACAAGATTGGTTAAAAACCCTAATTGGACGAGAATAAGCCTAGGGAGGACGAAAATGACCTAAATGTTCAACCAATGACACAAATGTACTTATTGGATGCACAAGATTGGTTAAAAACCCTAATTAGACGAGAATAAGCCTTGTGATGACGAAAATGACCTAAATGTTCAACCAATGACACAAAATCACTTATTGGATGCACAAGATTGGTTAAAAACCCTAATTGGACGAAAATAAGACTTGGGAGGACGAAAATGACCTAAATGTTCAACCAATGACACAAATGTACTTATTGGATGCACAAGATTGGTTAAAAACCCTAATTAGACGAGAATAAGCCTAGGGAGGACGAAAAATGACCTAATTGTACAACCAATGACACAAAATCACTTATTGGATGCACAAGATTGGTTAAAAACCCTAATTGGACGAGAATAAGCCTAGGGAGGACGAAAATGACCTAAATGTTCAACCAATGACACAAATGTACTTATTGGATGCACAAGATTGGTTAAAAACCCTAATTGGACGAGAATAAGCCTTGGGAGGACGAATATGACCTAAATGTTCAACCAATGACACAAAATCACTTATTGGATCCACAATATTGGTTAAAAACCCTAATTGGACGAGAATAAGCCTTGGGAGGACGAAAATGACCTAAGTGTTCAACCAATGACACAAAATCAGTTATTGGATCCACAATATTGGTTAAAAACCGTAATTGGACGAGAATAAGCCTTGGGAGGACGAAAATGACCTAAATGTTCAACCAATGACACAAAATCACTTATTGGATGCACAAGATTGGTTAAAAACCCTAATTGGACGAGAATAAGCCTTGGGAGGACGAAAATGACCTAAATGTTCAACCAATGACACAAATGTACTTATTGGATGCACAAGATTGGTTAAAAACCCTAATTGGACGAGAATAAGCCTTGGGAGGACGAAAATGACCTAAATGTTCAACCAATGACACAAATGTACTTATTGGATGCACAATATTGGTTAAAAACCCTAATTGGACGAGAATAAGCCTTGGGAGGACGAAAATGACCAAAATGTTCAACCAATGACACAAAATCACTTATTGCATGCACAAGATTGGTTAAAAACCCTAATTGGACGAGAATAAGCCTTGGGAGGACGAAAATGACCTAAATGTTCAACCAGTGACACAAATGTACTTATTGGATGCACAAGATTGGTTAAAAACCCTAATTGGACGAGAATAAGCCTTGGGAGGACGAAAATGACCTAAATGTTCAACCAATGACACAAAATAACTTATTGTATGCACAAGATTGGTTAAAATCCCTAGTTGGACGAGAATAAGCCTAGGGAGGGCGAAAATGACCTAAATGTTCAACCAATGACATAAAATCACTTATTGGATGCACAAGATTGGTTAAAATCCCTAATTGGACGAGAATAAGCCTTGGGAGGACGAAAATGACCTAAATGTTCAACCAATGACACAAAATCACTTATTGGATGCACAAGATTGGTTAAAAACCCTAATTGGACGAGAATAAGCCTTGGGAGGACAAAAATGACTTAAATGTTCAACCAATGACACAAATGTACTTATTGGATGCACAAGATTGGTTAAAAACCCTAATTGGACGAGAATAAGCCTTGGGAGGACGAAAATGACCTAAATGTTCAACCAATGACACAAAATCACTTATTGGATGCACAAGATTGGTTAAAAACCCTAATTGGACGAGAATAAGCCTTGGGAGGACGAAAATGACCTAAATGTTCAACCAATGACACAAAATCACTTATTGGATGCACAAGATTGGATAAAAACCGTAACTGGACGAGAATAAGCCTTGGGAGGACGAAAATGACGTAAATGTTCAACCAATGACACAAATGTACTTATTGGATGCACAAGATTGGTTAAAAACCCGAATTGGACGAGAATAAGCCTTGGGAGGACGAAAATGACCTAAATGTTCAACCAATGACACAAATGTACTTAATGGATGCACAAGATTGGTTAAAAACTGTAATTGGACGAGAATAAGCCTTGGGAGGACGAAAATGACCTAAATGTTCAACCAATGACACAAAATCACTTATTGGATGCACAAGATTGGTTAAAAACCCTAATTGGACGAGAATAAGCCTTGGGAGGACGAAAATGACCTAAATGTTCAACCAATGTCACAAATGTACGTATTGGATGCACAAGATTTGTTAAAAACCCTAATTGGACGAGAATAAGCCTTGGGAGGACGAAAATGACCTAAATGTTCAACCAATGACACAAAATCACTTATTGGATGCACAAGATTGGTTAAAAACCCTAATTGGACGAGAATAAGCCTTGGGAGGACGAAAATGACCTAAATGTTCAACCAATGAGACAAAAGTACTTATTGGATGCACAAGATTGGTTAAAAACCCTAATTGGACGAGAATAAGCCTTGGGAGGACGAAAATGACCTAAATGTTCAACCAATGACACAAAATCACTTATTGGATGCACAAGATTGGTTAAAAACCCTAATTGGACGAGAATAAGCCTTGGGAGGACGAAAATGACCTAAATGTTCGACCAATGGCACAAAATCACTTATTGGATGCACAAGATTGGTTAAAAACCCTAATTGGACGAGAATAAGCCTAGGGAGGACGAAAATGACCTAAATGTTCAACCAATGACACAAAATCACTTATTGGATGCACAAGATTGGTTAAAAACCCTGATTGGGCGAGAATAAGCCTTGGGAGGACGAAAATGACCTAAATGTTCAACCAATGACGCAAATGTACTTATTGGATGCACAAGATTGATCAAAAACCCTAATTGGACGAGAATAAGCCTTGGGAGGACGAAAATGACCTAAATGTTCAACCAATGACACAAAATCACTTATTGGATGCACAAGATTGGTTAAAAACCCTAATTGGACGAGAATAAGCCTTGGGAGGACGAAAATGACCTAAATGTTCAACCAATGACAAAAAAGCACTTATTGGATGCACAAGATTGGTTAAAAACCCTAATTGGACGAGAATAAGCCTTGGGAGGACGAAAATGACCTAAATGTTCAACCAATGACACAAATGTACTTATTGGATGCACAAGATTGGTTAAAAACCCTAATTGGACGAGAATAAGCCTTTGGAGGACGAAAATGACCTAAATGTTCAACAAACGACACAAAATCACTTATTGGATGCACAAAATTGGTTAAAAACCCTAATTGGACGAGAATAAGCTTTGGGAGGACGAAAATGACCTAAATGTTCAACCAATGACACAAATGTACTAATGGGATGCACAAGATTGGTTAAAAACCCTAATTGGTCGAGAATAAGCCTTGGGAGGACGAAAATGACCTAAATGTTCAACCAATGACACAAAATCACTTATTGGATGCACAAGATTGGTTAAAAACCCTAATTGGACGAGAATAAGCCTTGGGAGGACGAAAATGACCTAAATGTTCAACCAATGACACAAATGTACTTATTGGATGCACAAGATTGGTTAAAAACCCTAATTGGACGAGAGTAAGCCTTGGGAGGACGAAAATGACCTAATTGTTCATCCAACGACACAAAATCACTTATTGGATGCACAAGATTGGTTAAAAACCCTAATTGGACGAGAATAAGCCTTGGGAGGACGAAAATGACCTAAATGTTCAACCAATGACACAAAATCACTTATTGGATGCACAAGATTGGTTAAAAACCCTAATTGGACGAGAATAAGCCTTGGGAGGACGAAAATGACCTAAATGTTTAACCAATGACACAAAATCACTTATTGGATGCACAGGATTGGATAAAAATCCTAATTGGACGAGAATAAGCCTTGGGAGGACGAAAATGACCTAAATGTTCAACCAATGACACAAAATCACTTATTGGATGCACAAGATTGGTTAAAAACCCTAATTGGACGAGAATAAGCCTTGGGAGGACGAAAATGACCTAAATGTTCAACCAATGACACAAAATCTTTTATTGGATGCACAAGATTGGTTAAAAACCCTAATTAGACGAGAATAAGCCTTGGAAGGACGAAAATGACCTAAATGTTCAACCAATGACACAAATGTACTTATTGGATGCACAAGATTGGTTAAAAACCCTAATTGGACGAGAATAAGCCTTGGGAGGACGAAAATGACCTAAATGTTCAACGTATGGCACAAAATCGCTGATTGGATGCACAAGATTTGTTAAACATTCTAATTGGACGAGAAGAAGCCTAGGGAGGGCGAAAATGACCTAAATGTTCAACCAATGACACAAAATCACTTATTGGATGCACAAGATTTGTTAAAAACCCTAATTGGACGAGAATAAGCCTTGGGAGGACGAAAATGACCTAAATGTTCAACCAATGACACAAATGTATTTATTGGATGCACAAGATTGGTTAAAAACCCTAATTGGACGAGAATAAGCCTTGGGAGGACGAAAATAACCAAAATGTTCAACGTATGGCACAAAATCACTGATTGGATGCACAAGATATGTTAAAAATTCTAATTGGATGAGAATAAGCCTAGGGAGGGCGAAAATGACCTAAATGTTCAACCAATGACACAAAATCACTTATTGGATGCACAAGATTTGTTAAAAACCCTAATTGGACGAGAATAAGCCTTGGGAGGACGAAAATGACCTAAATGTTCAACCAATGACACAAATGTACTTATTGGATGCACAAGATTGGTTAGAAACCCTAATTGGACGAGAATAAGCCTAGGGAGGAGGAAAATGACCTAAATGTTCAACCAATGACACAGAATAACTTATTGGTTGCACAAAATAAGTTAAAAACCCTAATTGGACGAGAATAAGCCTTTGGAGGACGAAAATGACCTAAATGTTCAACGAATGACACAAATGTACTTATTGGATGCACAAGATTGGTTAAAAACCATAATTGGACGAGAATAAGCCCTGGGAGGACGAAAATGACCTAAATGTTCAACGTATGGCACAAAATCAGTTATTGGATGCACAAGATTGGTTAAAAATTCTAATTGGACAAGAATAAGCCTATAATGGACGAAAATGACCTAAATGTTCAACCAATGACACAAAATCACTTATTGGATGCACTAGATTGGTTAAAAACCCTAATTGGACGAGAATAAGCCTTGGGAGGACGAAAATGACCTAAATGTTCAACATATGGCACAAAATCACTGATTGGATGCACAAGATTGTTTAAAAATTCTAATTGGACGAGAATAAGCCTAGGGAGGGCGAAAATGACCTAAATGTTCAACCAATGACACAAAATCACTTATTGGATGCACAAGATTTGTTAAAAACCCTAATTGGACGAGAATAAGCCTTGGGAGGACGAAAATGACCTAAATGTTCAACCAATGACACAAATGTACTTATTGGATGCACAAGATTGGTTAGAAACCCTAATTGGACGAGAATAAGACTAGGGAGGACGAAAATGACCTAAATGTTCAACCAATGACACAAAATAACTTATTGGATGCACAAAATAGGTTAAAAACCCTAATTGGACGAGAATAAGCCTTTGGAGGACGAAAATGACCTAAATGTTCAACCAATGACACAAATGTACTTATTGGATGCACAAGATTGGTTAAAAACCCTAATTGGACGAGAATAAGCCCTGGGAGGACGAAAATGACCTAAATGTTCAACGTATGGCACAAAATCACTTATTGGATGCACAAGATTGGTTAAAAACCCTAATTGGACGAGAATAAGCCTTTGGAGGACGAAAATGACCTAAATGTTCAACCAATGACACAAATGTACTTATTGGATGCACAAGATTGGTTTAAAACCCTAATTGGACGAGAATAAGCCCTGGGAGGACGAAAATGACCTAAATGTTCAACGTATGGCACAAAATCACTTATTGGATGCACAAGATTGGTTAAAAATTCTAATTGGACGAGAATAAGCCTATAAAGGACGAAAATGACCTAAATGTTCAACCAATGACACAAAATCACTTATTGGATGCACTAGATTGGTTAAAAACCCTAATTGGACGAGAATAAGCCTTGGGAGGACGAAAATGACCTAAATTTTCAACCAATGACACAAAATCACTTATTGGACGCACAAGATTGGTTAAAAACCCTAATTGGACGAGAATAAGCCTTGGGAGCACGAAAATGACCTAAATGTTCAACCAATGACACAAATGTACTTATTGGATGCACAAGATTGGTTAAAAACCCTAATTGGACGAGAATAAGCCCTGGGAGGACGAAAATGACCTAAATGTTCAACGTATGGCACAAAATCACTTATTGGATGCACAAGATTGGTTAAAAATTCTAATTGGACGAGAATAAGCCTATAAAGGACGAAATTGACCTAAATGTTCAACCAATGACACAAAATCACTTATTGGATGCACAAGATTTGTTAAAAACCCTAATTGGACGAGAATAAGCCTTGGGAGGACGAAAATGACCTAAATGTTCAACCAATGACACAAATGTACTTATTGGATGCACAAGATTGGTTAGCAACCCTAATTGGACGAGAATAAGCCTTGGGAGGACGAAAATGACCTAAATGTTCAACGTATGGCACAAAATCACTGATTGGATGCACAAGATTTGTTAAAAATTCTAATTGGACGAGAATAAGCCTTGGGAGGACGAAAATGACCTAAATGTTCAACCAATGACACAAATGTACTTATTGGATCCACAAGATTTGTTAGAAACCCTAATTGGACGAGAATAAGCCTAGGGAGGACGAAAATCACCTAAATGTTCAACCAATGACACAAAATAACTTATTGGATGCACAAGATAGGTTAAAAACCCTAATTGGACGAGAATAAGCCTTTGGAGGACGAAAATGACCTAAATGTTCAACCAATGACACAAATGTACTTATTGGATGCACAAGATTGGTTAAAAACCCTAATTGGACGAGAATAAGCCTTGGGAGGACAAAAATGACCTAAATGTTCAATGTATGGCACAAAATCACTTATTGGATGCATAAGATTGGTTAAAAATTCTAATTGGATGAGAATAAGCCTAGGGAGGGCGAAAATGACCTAAATGTTCAACCAATGACACAAAATCACTTATTGGATCCACAAGATTGGATACAAACCCTAATAGGACGAGAATAAGCCTTGGGAGGACAAAAATGACCTAAATGTTCAACCAATGACACAAATGTACTTATTGGATGCACAAGATTGGTTAAAAACCCTAATTGGACGAGAATAAGCCTAGGGAGGACAAAAATGACCTAAATGTTCAACCAATGACACAAAATCACTTATTGGATGCACAAGATAGGTTAAAAACCCTAATTGGACGAGAATAAGCCTTGTGAGGACGAAAATGACCTAAATGTTCAACCAATGACACAAATGTACTTATTGGATGCACAAGATTGGTTAAAAACCCTAATTGGACGAGAATAAGTCTTGGGAGGACGAAAATAACCTAAATGTTCAACCAATGATGCAAAATCACTTATTGGATGCACAAGATTGGTTAAAAACCCTAATTGGACGAGAATAAGCCTTGGGAGGACGAAAATGACCTAAATGTTCAACCAATGACACAAAATCACTTATTGGATGCACAAGATTGGTTAAAAACCCTAATTGGACGAGAATAAGCCTTGGGAGGACGAAAATGACCTAAATGTTCAACCAACCACACAAAATCACTTATTGGATGCGCAAGATTGGTTAAAAACTCTAATTGGACGAGAATAAGCCTTGGGAGGACGAAAATGACCTAAATGTTCAACCAATGACACAAATGTACTTATTGGATGCACAAGATTGGTTAAAAACCCTAATTGGACGAGAATAAGCCTTGGGAGGACGAAAATGACCAAAATGTTCAACCAATGACACAAAATCACTTATTGCATGCACAAGATTGGTTAAAAACCCTAATTGGACGAGAATAAGCCTTGGGAGGACGAAAATGACCTAAATGTTCAACCAATGACACAAATGTACTTATTGGATGCACAAGATTGGTTAAAAACCCTAATTGGACGAGAATAAGCCTTGGGAGGACGAAAATGACCTAAATGTTCAACCAATGACACAAATAGACTTATTGGATGCACAAGATTGGTTAAAAACCCTAATTGGACGAGAATAAGCCTTGGGAGGACGAAAATGACCTAAATGTTCAACCAATGACACAAATGTACTTATTGGATGCACAAGATTGGTTAAAAACCCTAATTGGACGAGAATAAGCCTTGGGAGGACGAAATGACCTAATTGTTCAACCAATGACACAAATGTACTTATTGGATGCACAAGATTGGTTAAAAACCCTAATTGGACGAGAATAAGCCTTGGGAGGACGAAAATGACCTCAATGTTCAACCAACGACACAAAATCACTTATTGGATGCACAAGATTGGTTAAAAACCGTAATTGGACGAGAATAAGCCTTGGGAGGACGAAAATGACCTAAATGTTCAACCAATGACACAAATGTACTTATTGGATGCACAAGATTGGTTAAAAACCCTAATTGGACGAGAATAAGCCTTGGGAGGACGAAAATGACCTAAATGTTCAACCAGTGATACAAATGTACTTATTGGATGCACAAGATTGGTTAAAAACCCTAATTGGACGAGAATAAGCCTTGGGAGGACGAAAATGACCTAAATGTTCAACCAATGACACAAATGTACTTATTGGATGCACAAGATTGGTTAAAAACCCTAATTGGACGAGAATAAGCCTTGGGAGGACGAAAATGACTTAAATGTTCAACTAACGACACAAAATCACTTATTGGATGCACAAGATTGGTTTAAAACCCTAATTGGACGAGAATAAGCCTTGGGAGGACGAAAATGACCTAAATGTTCAACCAATGACACAAATGTACTTATTGGATGCACAAGATTGGTTAAAAACCCTAATTGGACGAGAATAAGCCTTGGGAGGACGAAAATGACCTAAATGTTCAACCAATGACACAAATGTACTTATTGGATGCACAAGATTGGTTAAAAACCCTAATTGGACGAGAATATGCCTTGGGAGGACGAAAATGACCTGAATGTTCAACCAATGACACAAAATCACTTATTGGATGCACAAGATTGGTTAAAAACCCTAATTGGACGAGAATAAGCCTTGGGAGGACGAAAATGACCTAAATGTTCAACCAATGACACAGATGTACTTATTGGATGCACAAGATTGGTTAATAACCCTAATTGGACGAGAATAAGCCTTGGGAGGACGAAAATGACCTAAATGTTCAACCAATGACACAAATGTACTTATTGGATGCACAAGATTGGTTAAAAACCCTAATTGGACGAGAATAAGCCTTGGGAGGACGAAAATGACCTAATTGTTCAACCAATGACACAAATGTACTTATTGGATGCACAAGATCGGTTAAAAACCATAATTGGACGAGAATAAGCCTAGGGAGGACGAAAATGACCTAAATGTTCAACCAATGACACAAATGTATTTATTGGATGCACAAGATTGGTTAAAAACCCTAATTGGACGAGAATAAGCCTTGAGAGGACGAAAATGACATAAATGTTCAACCAATGACACAAAATCACTTATTGGATTCAGAAGATTGGTTAATAACCCTAATTGGACGAGAATAAGCCTTGGGAGGACGAAAATGACCTAAATGTTCAACCAATGACACAAATGTACTTATTGGATGCACAAGATTGGTTAAAAACCCTAATTGGACGAGAATAAGGCTTGGGAGGACGAAAATGACCTAAATGTTCAAACAATTACACAAAATCACTTTATGGATGCACAAGATTGGTTAAACACCCTAATTGGACGAGAATAAGCCTTGGGAGGACGAAAATGACCTAAATGTTCAACCAATGACACAAAATACCTTTTTGGATGCACAAGATTAATTAAAAACCCTAATTGGACGAGAATAAGCCTTGGGAGGACGAAAATGACCTAAATGTTCAACCAATGACACAAATGTACTTATTGGATGCACAAGATTGGTTAAAAACCCTAATTGGACGAGAATAAGCCTTGGGAGGACGAAAATGACCTAAATGTTCAACCAATGACACAAATGTACTTATTGGATGCACAAGATTGGTTAAAAACCCTAATTGGACGAGAATAAGCCTTGGGAGGACGAAAATGACCTAAATGTTCAACCAACGACACAAATGTACTTATTCAATGCACAAGATTGGTTAAAAACCCTAATTGGACGAGAATAAGCCTTGGGAGGACAAAAATGACCTAAATGTTCAACCAACGACACAAAATCACTTATTGGATGCACGAGATTAATTAAAAACCCTAATTGGACGAGAATAAGCCTTGGGAGGACGAAAATGACCTAAATGTTCAACCAATGACACAAATGTACTTATTGGATGCACAAGATTGGTTAAAAACCCTAATTGGACGAGAATAAGCCTTGGGAGGACGAAAATGACCTAAATGTTCAACCAAAGACACAAAATCACTTATTGGATGCACAATATTGGTTAAAAACCCTAATTGGACGAGAATAAGCCTTGGGAGGACGAAAATGACCTAAATGTTCAACCAATGACACAAATGTACTTATTGGATGCACAAGATTGGTTAAAAACCCTAATTGGACGAGAATAAGCCTTGGGAGGAAGAAAATGACCTAAATGTTCAACCAATGACACAGAATCACTTATTGGATGCACAAGATTGGTTAAAAACCCTATTTGGACGAGAATAAGCCTTGGGAGGACGAAAATGACCTAAATGTTCAACCAATGACACAAAATCACTTGTTGGATGCACAAGATTGGTTAAAAACCCTAATTGGACGAGAATAAGCCTTGGGAGGACGAAAATGACCTAAATGTTCAACCAATGACACAAAAGCACTTATTGGATGCACAAGATTGGTTAAAAACCCTAATTGGACGAGAATAAGCCTTGGGAGCACGAAAATGACCTAAATGTTCAACCAATGACACAAATGTACTTATTGGATGCACAAGATTGGTTAAAAACCCTAATTGGACGAGAATAAGCCCTGGGAGGACGAAAATGACCTAAATGTTAAACGTATGGCACAAAATCACTTATTGGATGCACAAGATTGGTTAAAAATTCTAATTGGACGAGAATAAGCCTATAAAGGACGAAAATGACCTAAATGTTCAACCAATGACACAAAATCACTTATTGGATGCACTAGATTGGTTAAAAACCCTAATTGGACGAGAATAAGCCTTGGTTGCACGAAAATGACCTAAATGTTCAACCAATGACACAAATGTACTTATTGGATGCATAAGATTGGTTAAAAACCCTAATTGGACGAGAATAAGCCTTGGGAGGACGAAAATGACCTAAATGTTCAACCAATGACACAAATGTACTTATTGGATGCACAAGATTGGTTAAAAACCCTAATTGGACGAGAATAAGCCTTGGGAGGACGAAAATGACCTAAATGTTCAACGTATGGCACAAAATCACT
>JBBPBP010000564.1:2223-16770 GCA_037974735.1 Cicer chorassanicum
GTCATTGGTTGAACATTTAGGTCATTTTCGTCCTCCGAAGGCTTATTCTCGTCCAATTAGGGTTTTTAACCTATCTTGTGCAACCAATAAGTTATTTTGTGTCATTGGTTGAACATTTAGGTCATTTTCGTCCTCCCTAGGCTTATTCTCATCCAATTAGAATTTTTAACCAATCTTATGCATCCAATAAGTGATTTTGTGGCATACGTTGAACATTTAGGTCATTTTCGTCCTCCCAAGGCTTATTCTCTTCCAATTAGGGTGTTTAACCAATCTTGTGCATCCAATAAGTGATTTTGTGCCATACGTTGAACATTTAGGTCATTTTCGTCCTCCCAGGGCTTATTCTCGTCCAATTAGGGTTTTTAACCAATCTTGTGCATCCAATAAGTACATTTGTGTCATTGGTTGAACATTTAGGTGATTTTCGTCCTCACTAGGCTTATTCTCGTCCAATTAGGGTTTTTAACCAATCTTGTGCATCCAATAAATGATTTTGTGTCATTGGTTGAACATTTAGGTCATTTTCGCCCTCCCTAGGCTTATTCTCGTCCAATTAGAATTTTTAACCAATCTTGTGTATCCAATCAGTGATTTTGGGCCATACGTTGAACATTTAGGTCATTTTCGTCCTGCCAAGGCTTATTCTCGTCCAATTAGGGTTTTTAACCAATCTTGTGCATCCAATAAGTACATTTGTGCCATACGTTGAAAATTTAGGTCATTTTCGTCCTCCCAAGGCTTATTCTCGTCCAATTAGGGTTTTTAACCAATCTTGTGCATCCAATAAGTACATTTGTGTTATTGGTTGAACATTTAGGTCATTTTCGTCCTCCATAGGCTTATTCTTGTCCAATTAGAATTTTTAACCAATCTTGTGCATCCAATCAGTGATTTTGTGCCATACGTTGAACATTTAGGTCATTTTCGTCCTCCCAAGGCTTATTCTCGTCCAATTAGGGTTTTTAACCAATCTTGTGCATCCAATAAGTACATTTGTGCCATACGTTGAACATTTATGTCATTTTCGTCCTCCCAAGGCTTATTCTCGTCCAATTAGGGTTTTTAACCAATCTTGTGCATCCAATAAGTACATTTGTGTCATTGGTTGAACATTTAGGTCATTTTCGTCTTCCCAAGGCTTATTCTCGTCCAATTAGGGTTTTTAACCAATCTTGTGCATCCAATAAGTGATTTTGTGTCATTGGTTGAACATTTAGGTCATTTTCGTCCTCCATAGGGTTATTCTCGTCCAATTAGGGTTTTTAACCAATCTTGTGCATCTATTAAGTGACTTTCTATCATTGGTTGAACATTTAGGTCATTTTCGTCCTCCCAGGGCTTATTCTCGTCCAATTAGGGTTTTTAACCAATCTTGTGCATCCAATATGTACATTTGTGTCATTGGTTGAACATTTAGGTCATTTTCGTCCTCACAAGGCTTATTCTCGTCCAATTAGGGTTTTTAACCTATCTTGTGCATCCAATAAGTGATTTTGTGTCATTGGTTGAACATTTAGGTCATTTTTGTCCTCCCTAGGCTTATTCTCTTCCAATTAGGGTTTTTAACCAATCTTGTGCATCCAGTAAGTACATTTGTGTCATTGGTTGAACATTTAGGTCATTTTCCTCCTCCCAAGGCTTATTCTCGTCCAATTAGGGTTTTTATCCAATCTTGTGCATCCAATAAGTGATTTTGTGTCATTGGTTGAACATTTAGGTCATTTTCGCCCTCCCTAGGCTTATTCTCATCCAATTAGAATTTTTAACCAATCTTATGCATCCAATAAGTGATTTTGTGCCATACGTGGAACATTTAGGTCATTTTCGTCCTCCCAAGGCTTATTCTCGTCCAATTAGGGTTTTTAACCAATCTTGTGCATCCAATAAGTGATTTTGTGCCATACGTTGAACATTTAGGTCATTTTCGTCCTCCCAGGGCTTATTCTCGTCCATTTAGGGTTTTTAACCAATCTTGTGCATCCAATAAGTACATTTGTGTCATTGGTTGAACATTTAGGTCATTTTCGTCCTCACAAGGCTTATTCTCGTCCAATTAGGGTTTTTAACCTATCTTGTGCATCCAATAAGTGATTTTGTGTCATTGGTTGAACATTTAGGTCATTTTTGTCCTCCCTAGGCTTATTCTCGTCCAATTAGGGTTTTTAACCAATCTTTTGCATCCAATAAGTACATTTGTGTCATTGGTTGAACATTCAGGTCATTTTCCTCCTCCCAAGGCTTATTATCGTCCAATTAGGGTTTTTATCCAATCTTGTGCATCCAATAAGTGATTTTGTGTCATTGGTTGAACATTTAGGTCATTTTCGCCCTCCCTAGGCTTATTCTCATCCAATTAGAATTTTTAACCAATCTTATGCATCCAATAAGTGATTTTGTGCCATACGTTGAACATTTAGGTCATTTTCGATTTCCCAAGGCTTATTCTCGTCCAATTAGGGTTTTTAACCAATCTTGTGCATCCAATAAGTGATTTTGTGCCATACGTTGAACATTTAGGTCATTTTCGTCCTCCCAGGGCTTATTCTCGTCCAATTAGGGTTTTTAACCAATCTTGTGCATCCAATAAGTACATTTGTGTCATTGGTTGAACATTTAGGTGATTTTCGTCCTCACAAGGCTTATTCTCGTCCAATTAGGGTTTTTAACCAATCTTGTGGATCCAATAAATGATTTCGTGTCATTGGTTGAACATTTAGGTCATTTTCGTCCTCCCAAGCCTTATTCTCGTCCAATTAGGTTTTTTAACCAATCTTGTGCATCCAATAAGTACATTTGTGTCATTGGTTGAACATTTAGGTCATTTTCGTCCTCCCAAGGCTTATTCTCGTCCAATTAGGGTTTTTATCCAATCTTGTGCATCCAATAAGTACATTTGTGTCATTGGTTGAACATTTAGGTCATTTTCGTCCTCGCAAGGCTTATTCTCGTCAAATTAAGGTTTTTAACCAATCTTGTGCATCCAATAAGTACATTTGTGTCATTGGTTGAACATTTAGGTCATTTTCGTCCTCCCAAGGCTTATTCTCGTCCAATTAGGGTTTTTAACCAATCTTGTGCATCCAATAAGTGATTTTGTGTCATTGGTTGAACATTTAGGTCATTTTTGTCCTCCCTAGCCTTATTCTCTTCCAATTAGGGTTTTTAACTTATCTTGTGCATCCAATAAGTGATTTTGTGTCATTGGTTGAACATTTAGGTCATTTTCGTCCTCCCTAGGCTTATTCTCGTCCAATTATGGTTTTTAACCATTCTTGTGCATCCAATAAGTGATTTTGTGCCATTGATTGAACATTTAGGTCATTTTCGTCATCCCAAGGCTAATTCTCGTCCAATAGGGTTTTTAACCAATCTTGTGCATCCAATAAGTACATTTGTGTCATTGGTTGAACATTTAGGTCATTTTCGTCCTCCCAAGGCTTATTCTCGTCCAATTAGGGTTTTTAACCAATCTTGTGCATCCAATAAGTGATTTTGTGTCATTGGTTGAACATTTAGGTCATTTTCGTCATCCCAAGGCTTATTCTCGTCCAATTAGGGTTTTTAACCGATCTTGTGCATCCAATAAGTACATTTGTGTCATTGGTTGAACATTTAGGTCATTTTCGTCCTCCCAAGGCTTATTCTCGTCCAATTAGGGTTTTTAACCAATCTTGTGCATCCAATAAGTGATTTTGTGTCATTGGTTGAACATTTAGGTCATTTACGTCATCCCTAGGCTTATTCTCGTCCAATTAGGGTTTTTAACCAATCTTGTGCATCCAATAAGTACATTTGTGTCATTGGTTGAACATTTAGGTCATTTTCGTCCTCCCAAGGCTTATTCTCGTCCAATTAGGGTTTTTAACCAATCTTGTGGATCCGATAAGTACATTTGTGTCATTGGTTGAACATTTAGGTCATTTTCGTCCTCCCAAGGCTTATTCTCGTCCAATTAGGGTTTTTAACCAATCTTGTGCATCCAATAAGTACATTTGTGTCATTGGTTGAACATTTTGGTGATTTTCGTCCTCCGAAGGCTTATGCTCGTCCAATTACGGTTTTTAACCTATCTGTGCATCCAATAAGTACATTTGTGTCATTGGTTGAACATTTAGGTCATTTTCGTCCTCCCAAGGCTTATTCTCGTCCAATTAGGGTTTTTAACCAATCTTGTGCATCCAATAAGTGATTTTGTGTCATTGGTTGAACATTTAGGTCATTTTCGTCCTCCCAAGGCTTATTCTCGTCCAATTAGGGTTTTTAACCAATCTTGTGCATCCAATAAGTACATTTATGTCATTGGTTGAACATTTAGGTCATTTTCGTCCTCACAAGGCTTATTCTCGTCAAATTAGAATTTTTAACCAATCTTGTGCATCCAATAAGTACATTTGTGTCATTGGTTGAACATTTAGGTCATTTTCGTCCTCCCAAGGCTTATTCTCGTCCAATTAGGGTTTTTAACCAATCTTGTGCATCCAATAAGTGATTTTGTGTCATTGGTTGAACATTTAGGTCATTTTCGTCCTCCCAAGGCTTATTCTCGTCCAATTAGGGTTTTTAACCAATCTTGTGCATCCAATAAGTGATTTTGTGTCATTGTTTGAAGATTTAGGTCATTTTCGTCCTCTCAAGGCTTATTCTCGTCCAATTAGGGTTTTTAACCAATCTTGTGCATCCAATAAGTACATTTGTGTCATTGGTTGAACATTTAGGTCATTTTCGTCCTCCCAAGGCTTATTCTCGTCCAATTAGGGTTTTTAACCAATCTTGTGCATCCAATAAGTGATTTTGTGTCATTGGTTGAACATTTAGGTCATTTTCGTGCTCCCAAGGCTTATTCCCGTCCAATTAGGGTTTTTTACCAATCTTATCCATCCAATAAGTACATTTGTGTCATTGATTGAACATTTAGGTCATTTTCGTCCTCCCAAGGCTTATTCTCATCCAATTAGGGTTTTTAACCAATCTTGTGCATCCAATAAGTACATTTATGTGATTGGTTGAACATTTAGGTCATTTTCTTCCTCCCAAGGCTTATTCTCGTCCAATTAGGGTTTTTAACCAATCTTGTGCATCCAATAAGTACATTTGTGTCATTGGTTGAACATTTAGGTCATTTTCGTCCTCCCAAGGCTTATTCTCGTCCAATTAGGGTTTTTAACCAATCTTGTGCATCCAATAAGTGATTTTGTGTCATTGGTTGAACATTTAGGTCATTTTCGTCCTCCTAAGGCTTATTCTCGTCCAATTAGGGTTTTTAACCAATCTTGGGCATCAAATAAGTGATTTTGTGTCATTGGTTGAACATTTAGGTCATTTTCGTCCTCCCAAGGCTTATTCTCGTCCAATTAGGGTTTTTAACCAATCTTGTGCATCCAATAAGTGATTTTGTGTCATTGGTTGAACATTTAGGTTATTTTCGTCCTCCCTAGGTTTATTCTCGTCCAATTAGGGTTTTTAACCAATCTTGTGCATCCAATAAGTACATTTGTGTCATTGGTTGAACATTTAGGTCATTTTCGTCCTCCCAAGGCTTATTCTCGTCCAATTAGGGTTTTTAACCAATCTTGTGCATCCAATAAGTGATTTTGTGTCATTGGTTGAACATTTAGGTCAATTTCGTCCTCCCAATACTTATTCTCGTCCAATTAGGGTTTTTTAACAATCTTGTGCATCCAATAAGTACATTTGTGTCATTAGTTGAACATTTAGGTCATTTATGACCTCCAAAAGCTTATTCTCGTCCAATTAGGGTTTTTAACCAATCTTGTGCATCCAATAAGTGATTTTGTGTCATTGGTTGAACATTTAGGTCATTTTCGTCCTCCCTAGGCTTATTCTCGTCCAATTAGGGTTTTTAACCAATCTTGTGCATCCAATAAGTGATTTTGTGTCATTGGTTGAACATTTAGGTCATTTTCGTCCTCCCAAGGCTTATTCTCGTCCATTTAGGTTTTTTAACCAATCTTGTGCATCCAATAAGAGATTTTGTGCCATTGGTTGAACATTTAGGTCATTTTCGTCATCCCAAGGCTTATTCTCGTCCAATTAGGGTTTTTAACCAATCTTGTGCATCCAATAAGTGATTTTGTGTCATTGGTTGAACATTTAGGTCATTTTCGTCCTCCATAGGCTTATTCTCGTCCAATTAGGGTTTTTAACCAATCTTGTGCATCCAATAAGTGATTTTCTATCATTGGTTGAACATTTAGGTCATTTTCGTCCTCCCAGGGCTTATTCTCGTCCAATTAGGGTTTTTAACCAATCTTGTGCATCCAATATGTACATTTGTGTCATTGGTTGAACATTTAGGTCATTTTCGTCCTCACAAGGCTTATTCTCGTCCAATTAGGGTTTTTAACCTATCTTGTGCATCCAATAAGTGATTTTGTGTCATTGGTTGAACATTTAAGTCATTTTTGTCCTCCCTAGGCTTATTCTCATCCAATTAGAATTTTTAACCAATCTTATGCATCCAATAAGTGATTTTGTGCCATACGTTGAACATTTAGGTCATTTTCGTCCTCCCAAGGCTTATTCCCGTCCAATTAGGGTTTTTAACCAATCTTGTGCATCCAATAAGTGATTTTGTGTCATTGGTTGAACATTTAGGTCATTTTCGTCCTCCATAGGGTTATTCTCGTCCAATTAGGGTTTTTAACCAATCTTGTGCATCTATTAAGTGACTTTCTATCATTGGTTGAACATTTAGGTCATTTTCGTCCTCCCAGGGCTTATTCTCGTCCAATTAGGGTTTTTAACCAATCTTGTGCATCCAATAAGTACATTTGTGCCATACGTTGAACATTTATGTCATTTTCGTCCTCCCAAGGCTTATTCTCGTCCAATTAGGGTTTTTAACCAATCTTGTGCATCCAATAAGTACATTTGTGTCATTGGTTGAACATTTAGGTCATTTTCGTCTTCCCAAGGCTTATTCTCGTCCAATTAGGGTTTTTAACCAATCTTGTGCATCCAATAAGTGATTTTGTGTCATTGGTTGAACATTTAGGTCATTTTCGTCCTCCATAGGGTTATTCTCGTCCAATTAGGGTTTTTAACCAATCTTGTGCATCTATTAAGTGACTTTCTATCATTGGTTGAACATTTAGGTCATTTTCGTCCTCCCAGGGCTTATTCTCGTCCAATTAGGGTTTTTAACCAATCTTGTGCATCCAATATGTACATTTGTGTCATTGGTTGAACATTTAGGTCATTTTCGTCCTCACAAGGCTTATTCTCGTCCAATTAGGGTTTTTAACCTATCTTGTGCATCCAATAAGTGATTTTGTGTCATTGGTTGAACATTTAGGTCATTTTTGTCCTCCCTAGGCTTATTCTCTTCCAATTAGGGTTTTTAACCAATCTTGTGCATCCAGTAAGTACATTTGTGTCATTGGTTGAACATTTAGGTCATTTTCCTCCTCCCAAGGCTTATTCTCGTCCAATTAGGGTTTTTATCCAATCTTGTGCATCCAATAAGTGATTTTGTGTCATTGGTTGAACATTTAGGTCATTTTCGCCCTCCCTAGGCTTATTCTCATCCAATTAGAATTTTTAACCAATCTTATGCATCCAATAAGTGATTTTGTGCCATACGTGGAACATTTAGGTCATTTTCGTCCTCCCAAGGCTTATTCTCGTCCAATTAGGGTTTTTAACCAATCTTGTGCATCCAATAAGTGATTTTGTGCCATACGTTGAACATTTAGGTCATTTTCGTCCTCCCAGGGCTTATTCTCGTCCATTTAGGGTTTTTAACCAATCTTGTGCATCCAATAAGTACATTTGTGTCATTGGTTGAACATTTAGGTCATTTTCGTCCTCACAAGGCTTATTCTCGTCCAATTAGGGTTTTTAACCTATCTTGTGCATCCAATAAGTGATTTTGTGTCATTGGTTGAACATTTAGGTCATTTTTGTCCTCCCTAGGCTTATTCTCGTCCAATTAGGGTTTTTAACCAATCTTTTGCATCCAATAAGTACATTTGTGTCATTGGTTGAACATTCAGGTCATTTTCCTCCTCCCAAGGCTTATTATCGTCCAATTAGGGTTTTTATCCAATCTTGTGCATCCAATAAGTGATTTTGTGTCATTGGTTGAACATTTAGGTCATTTTCGCCCTCCCTAGGCTTATTCTCATCCAATTAGAATTTTTAACCAATCTTATGCATCCAATAAGTGATTTTGTGCCATACGTTGAACATTTAGGTCATTTTCGATTTCCCAAGGCTTATTCTCGTCCAATTAGGGTTTTTAACCAATCTTGTGCATCCAATAAGTGATTTTGTGCCATACGTTGAACATTTAGGTCATTTTCGTCCTCCCAGGGCTTATTCTCGTCCAATTAGGGTTTTTAACCAATCTTGTGCATCCAATAAGTACATTTGTGTCATTGGTTGAACATTTAGGTCATTTTCGTCCTCCGAAGGCTTATTCTCGTCCAATTAGGGTTTTTAACCTCTCTTGTGCAACCAATAAGTCATTTTGTGTCATTGGTTGAACATTTAGGTCATTTTCGTCCTCCCTAGGCTTATTCTCATCCAATTAGAATTTTTAACCAATCTTATGCATCCAATAAGTGATTTTGTGCCATACGTTGAACATTTAGGTCATTTTCGTCCTCCCAAGGCTTATTCTCTTCCAATTAGGGTTTTTAACCAATCTTGTGCATCCAATAAGTGATTTTGTGCCATACGTTGAACATTTAGGTCATTTTCGTCCTCCCAGGGCTTATTCTCGTCCAATTAGGGTTTTTAACCAATCTTGTGCATCCAATAAGTACATTTGTGTCATTGGTTGAACATTTAGGTCATTTTCGTCCTCCAAAGGCTTATTCTCGTCCAATTAGGGTTTTTAACCAATCTTGTGCATCCAATAAGTGATTTTGTTTCATTGGTTGAACATTTAGGTCATTTTCGTCCTCCCAAGGCTTATTCTCGTCCAATTAGGGTTTTTAACCAATCTTGTGCATCCAATATGTACATTTGTGTCATTGGTTGAACATTTAGGTCATTTTCGTCCTCACAAGGCTTATTCTCGTCCAATTAGGGTTTTTAACCTATCTTGTGCATCCAATAAGTGATTTTGTGTCATTGGTTGAACATTTAGGTCATTTTTGTCCTCCCTAGGCTTATTCTCTTCCAACTAGGGTTTTTAACCAATCTTGTGCATCCAGTAAGTACATTTGTGTCATTGGTTGAACATTTAGGTCATTTTCCTCCTCCCAAGGCTTATTCTCGTCCAATTAGGGTTTTTATCCAATCTTGTGCATCCAATAAGTGATTTTGTGTCATTGGTTGAACATTTAGGTCATTTTCGCCCTCCCTAGGCTTATTCTCATCCAATTAGAATTTTTAACCAATCTTATGCATCCAATAAGTGATTTTGTGCCATACGTGGAACATTTAGGTCATTTTCGTCCTCCCAAGGCTTATTCTCGTCCAATTAGGGTTTTTAACCAATCTTGTGCATCCAATAAGTGATTTTGTGCCATACGTTGAACATTTAGGTCATTTTCGTCCTCCCAAGGCTTATTCTCGTCCAATTAGGGTTTTTAACCAATCTTGTGCATCCAATAAGTACATTTGTGTCATTGGTTGAACATTTAGGTCATTTTCGTCCTCCCAAGGCTTATTCTCGTCCAATTAGGGTTTTTAACCAATCTTGTGCATCCAATAAGTGATTTTGTGTCATTGGTTGAACATTTAGGTCATTTTCGTCCTCCATAGGGTTATTCTCGTCCAATTAGGGTTTTTAACCAATCTTGTGCATCTATTAAGTGACTTTCTATCATTGGTTGAACATTTAGGTCATTTTCGTCCTCCCAGGGCTTTTTCTCGTCCAATTAGGGTTTTTAACCAATCTTGTGCATCCAATATGTACATTTGTGTCATTGGTTGAACATTTAGGTCATTTTCGTCCTCACAAGGCTTATTCTCGTCCAATTAGGGTTTTTAACCTATCTTGTGCATCCAATAAGTGATTTTGTGTCATTGGTTGAACATTTAGGTCATTTTTGTCCTCCCTAGGCTTATTCTCTTCCAATTAGGGTTTTTAACCAATCTTGTGCATCCAGTAAGTACATTTGTGTCATTGGTTGAGCATTTAGGTCATTTTCCTCCTCCCAAGGCTTATTCTCGTCCAATTAGGGTTTTTATCCAATCTTGTGCATCCAATAAGTGATTTTGTGTCATTGGTTGAACATTTAGGTCATTTTCGCCCTCCCTAGGCTTATTCTCATCCAATTAGAATTTTTAACCAATCTTATGCATCCAATAAGTGATTTTGTGCCATACGTGGAACATTTAGGTCATTTTCGTCCTCCCAAGGCTTATTCTCGTCCAATTAGGGTTTTTAACCAATCTTGTGCATCCAATAAGTGATTTTGTGCCATACGTTGAACATTTAGGTCATTTTCGTCCTCCCAGGGCTTATTCTCGTCCATTTAGGGTTTTTAACCAATCTTGTGCATCCAATAAGTACATTTGTGTCATTGGTTGAACATTTAGGTCATTTTCGTCCTCACAAGGCTTATTCTCGTCCAATTAGGGTTTTTAACCTATCTTGTGCATCCAATAAGTGATTTTGTGTCATTGGTTGAACATTTAGGTCATTTTTGTCCTCCCTAGGCTTATTCTCGTCCAATTAGGGTTTTTAACCAATCTTTTGCATCCAATAAGTACATTTGTGTCATTGGTTGAACATTCAGGTCATTTTCCTCCTCCCAAGGCTTATTATCGTCCAATTAGGGTTTTTATCCAATCTTGTGCATCCAATAAGTGATTTTGTGTCATTGGTTGAACATTTAGGTCATTTTCGCCCTCCCTAGGCTTATTCTCATCCAATTAGAATTTTTAACCAATCTTATGCATCCAATAAGTGATTTTGTGCCATACGTTGAACATTTAGGTCATTTTCGATTTCCCAAGGCTTATTCTCGTCCAATTAGGGTTTTTAACCAATCTTGTGCATCCAATAAGTGATTTTGTGCCATACGTTGAACATTTAGGTCATTTTCGTCCTCCCAGGGCTTATTCTCGTCCAATTAGGGTTTTTAACCAATCTTGTGCATCCAATAAGTACATTTGTGTCATTGGTTGAACATTTAGGTCATTTTCGTCCTCCGAAGGCTTATTCTCGTCCAATTAGGGTTTTTAACCTCTCTTGTGCAACCAATAAGTCATTTTGTGTCATTGGTTGAACATTTAGGTCATTTTCGTCCTCCCTAGGCTTATTCTCATCCAATTAGAATTTTTAACCAATCTTATGCATCCAATAAGTGATTTTGTGCCATACGTTGAACATTTAGGTCATTTTCGTCCTCCCAAGGCTTATTCTCTTCCAATTAGGGTTTTTAACCAATCTTGTGCATCCAATAAGTGATTTTGTGCCATACGTTGAACATTTAGGTCATTTTCGTCCTCCCAGGGCTTATTCTCGTCCAATTAGGGTTTTTAACCAATCTTGTGCATCCAATAAGTACATTTGTGTCATTGGTTGAACATTTAGGTCATTTTCGTGCTCCCAAGGCTTATTCTCGTCCAATTAGGGTTTTTAACCAATCTTGTGCGTCCAATAAGTGATTTTGTGTCATTGGTTGAAAATTTAGGTCATTTTCGTCCTCCCAAGGCTTATTCTCGTCCAATTAGGGTTTTTAACCAATCTAGTGCATCCAATAAGTGATTTTGTGTCATTGGTTGAACATTTAGGTCATTTTCGTCCTTTATAGGCTTATTCTCGTCCAATTAGAATTTTTAACCAATCTTGTGCATCCAATAAGTGATTTTGTGCCATACGTTGAACATTTAGGTCATTTTCGTCCTCCCAGGGCTTATTCTCGTCCAATTAGGGTTTTTAACCAATCTTGTGCATCCAATAAGTGATTTTGTGTCATTGGTTGAACATTTAGGTCATTTTCGTCCTCCCAAGGCTTATTCTCGTCCAATTAGGGTTTTTTAACAATCTGGTGCATCCAATAAGTGATTTTGTGCCATTGGTTGAACATTTAGGTCATTTTCGTCCTCCCAAGGCTTATTCTCGTCCAATTAGGGGTTTTAACCAATCTTGTGCATCCAATAAGTACATTTGTGTCATTGGTTGAACATTTAGGTCATTTTCGTCCTCCAAAGGCTTATTCTCGTCCAATTAGGGTTTTTAACCAATCTTGTGCATCCAATAAGTGATTTTGTGCCATACGTTGAACATTTAGGTCATTTTCGTCCTCCCAGGGCTTATTCTCGTCCAATTAGGGTTTTTAACCAATCTTGTGCATCCAATAAGTACATTTGTGTCATTGGTTGAACATTTAGGTCATTTTCGTCCTCCAAAGGCTTATTCTCGTCCAATTAGGGTTTTTAACCTATTTTGTGCATCCAATAAGTTATTTTGTGTCATTGGTTGAACATTTAGGTCATTTTCGTCCTCCCTAGTCTTATTCTCGTCCAATTAGGGTTTCTAACCAATCTTGTGCATCCAATAAGTACATTTGTGTCATTGGTTGAACATTTAGGTCATTTTCGTCCTCCCAAGGCTTATTCTCGTCCAATTAGGGTTTTTAACAAATCTTGTGCATCCAATAAGTGATTTTGTGTCATTGGTTGAACATTTAGGTCATTTTCGCCCCCCCTAGGCTTATTCTCGTCCAATTAGAATTTTTACAAATCTTGTGCATCCAATCAGTGATTTTGTGCCATACGTTGAACATTTAGGTCATTTTCGTCCTCCCAAGGCTTATTCTCGTCCAATTAGGGTTTTTAACCAATCTTGTGCATCCAATAAGTACATTTGTGTCATTGGTTGAACATTTAGGTCATTTTCGTCCTCCCAAGGCTTATTCTCGTCCAATTAGGGTTTTTAACCAATCTTGTGCATCCAATAAGTGATTTTGTGTCATTGGTTGAACATTTAGGTCATTTTCGTCCTCCATAGGGTTATTCTCGTCCAATTAGGGTTTTTAACCAATCTTGTGCATCTATTAAGTGACTTTCTATCATTGGTTGAACATTTAGGTCATTTTCGTCCTCCCAGGGCTTATTCTCGTCCAATTAGGGTTTTTAACCAATCTTGTGCATCCAATAAGTACATTTGTGTCATTGGTTGAACATTTAGGTCATTTTCGTCTTCCCAAGGCTTATTCTCGTCCAATTAGGGTTTTTAACCAATCTTGTGCATCCAATAAGTGATTTTGTGTCATTGGTTGAACATTTAGGTCATTTTCGTCCTCCATAGGCTTATTCTTGTCCAATTAGAATTTTTAACCAATCTTGTGCATCCAATCAGTGATTTTGTGCCATACGTTGAACATTTAGGTCATTTTCGTCCTCCCAAGGCTTATTCTCGTCCAATTAGGGTTTTTAACCAATCTTGTGCATCCAATAAGTACATTTGTGCCATACGTTGAACATTTATGTCATTTTCGTCCTCCCAAGGCTTATTCTCGTCCAATTAGGGTTTTTAACCAATCTTGTGCATCCAATAAGTACATTTGTGTCATTGGTTGAACATTTAGGTCATTTTCGTCTTCCCAAGGCTTATTCTCGTCCAATTAGGGTTTTTAACCAATCTTGTGCATCCAATAAGTGATTTTGTGTCATTGGTTGAACATTTAGGTCATTTTCGTCCTCCATAGGGTTATTCTCGTCCAATTAGGGTTTTTAACCAATCTTGTGCATCTATTAAGTGACTTTCTATCATTGGTTGAACATTTAGGTCATTTTCGTCCTCCCAGGGCTTATTCTCGTCCAATTAGGGTTTTTAACCAATCTTGTGCATCCAATATGTACATTTGTGTCATTGGTTGAACATTTAGGTCATTTTCGTCCTCACAAGGCTTATTCTCGTCCAATTAGGGTTTTTAACCTATCTTGTGCATCCAATAAGTGATTTTGTGTCATTGGTTGAACATTTAGGTCATTTTTGTCCTCCCTAGGCTTATTCTCTTCCAACTAGGGTTTTTAACCAATCTTGTGCATCCAGTAAGTACATTTGTGTCATTGGTTGAACATTTAGGTCATTTTCCTCCTCCCAAGGCTTATTCTCGTCCAATTAGGGTTTTTATCCAATCTTGTGCATCCAATAAGTGATTTTGTGTCATTGGTTGAACATTTAGGTCATTTTCGCCCTCCCTAGGCTTATTCTCATCCAATTAGAATTTTTAACCAATCTTATGCATCCAATAAGTGATTTTGTGCCATACGTGGAACATTTAGGTCATTTTCGTCCTCCCAAGGCTTATTCTCGTCCAATTAGGGTTTTTAACCAATCTTGTGCATCCAATAAGTGATTTTGTGCCATACGTTGAACATTTAGGTCATTTTCGTCCTCCTAGGGCTTATTCTCGTCCAATTAGGGTTTTTAACCAATCTTGTGCGTCCAATAAGTACATTTGTGTCATTGGTTGAACATTTAGGTCATTTTCGTCCTCACAAGGCTTATTCTCGTCCAATTAGGGTTTTTAACCTATCTTGTGCATCCAATAAGTGATTTTGTGTCATTGGTTGAACATTTAAGTCATTTTTGTCCTCCCTAGGCTTATTCTC
>JBBPBP010000564.1:16937-53945 GCA_037974735.1 Cicer chorassanicum
AGGGCTTATTCTCGTCCAATTAGGGTTTTTAACCAATCTTGTGCGTCCAATAAGTACATTTGTGTCATTGGTTGAACATTTAGGTCATTTTCGTCCTCACAAGGCTTATTCTCGTCCAATTAGGGTTTTTAACCTATCTTGTGCATCCAATAAGTGATTTTGTGTCATTGGTTGAACATTTAAGTCATTTTTGTCCTCCCTAGGCTTATTCTCTTCCAATTAGGGTTTTTAAGCAATCTTGTGCATCCAATAAGTACATTTGTGTCATTGGTTGAACATTTAGGTCATTTTCGTCCTCCCAAGGCTTATTCTCGTCTAATTAGGGTTTTTATCCAATCTTGGGCATCCAATAAGTGATTTTGTGTCATTGGTTGAACATTTAGTTCATTTTCGCCCTCCCTAAGCTTACTCTCATCCAATTAGAATTTTTAACCAATCTTATGCATCCAATAAGTGATTTTGTGCCATACGTTGAACATTTAGGTCATTTTCGTCCTCCCAGGGCTTATTCTCGTGCAATTAGGGTTTTTAACCAATCTTGTGCATCCAATATGTACATTTGTGTCATTGGTTGAACATTTAGGTCATTTTCATCCTCACAAGGCTTATTCTCGTCCAATTAGGGTTTTTAACCTATCTTGTGCATCCAATAAGTGATTTTGTGTCATTGGTTGAACATTTAGGTCATTTTTGTCCTCCCTAGGCTTATTCTCGTCCAATTAGGGTTTTTAACCAATCTTGTGCATCCAATAAGTACATTTGTGTCATTGGTTGAACATTTAGGTCATTTTCGTCCTCCAAAGGCTTATTCTCGTCCAATTAGAATTTTTAACCAATCTTGTGCATCCAATAAGTAATTTTGTGCCATACGTTGAACATTTAGGTCATTTTCGTCCTCCCAGGGCTTATTCTCGTCCAATTAGGGTTTTTAACCAATCTTGTGCATCCAATAAGTACATTTGTGTCATTGGTTGAACATTTAGGTCATTTTCGTCCTCCCAAGGCTTATTCTCGTCCAATTAGGGTTTTTAACCGATCTTATGCATCCAATAAGTACATTTGTGTCATTGGTTGATCATTTAGGTCATTTTCGAGCTCCCAAGGCTTATTCTCGTCCAATTAGGGTTTTTCACCAATCTAGTGCATCCAATAAGTGATTTTGTGTCATTGGTTGAACATTTAGGTCATTTTCGTCCTCCCAAGGCTTATTCTCGTCCTATTAGGATTTTTATCCAATCTTGTGCATCCAATAAGTGATTTTGTGTCATTGGTTGAACATTTAGGTCATTTTCGCCCTCCCTAGGCTTATTCTCATCCAATTAGAATTTTTAACCAATCTTATGCATCCAATAAGTGATTTTGTGCCATACGTTGAACATTTAGGTCATTTTTGTCCTCCCAAGGCTTATTCTCGTCCAATTAGGGTTTTTAACCAATCTTGTGCATCCAATAAGTGATTTTGTGCCATACGTTGAACATTTAGGTCATTTTCGTCCTCCTAGGGCTTATTCTCGTCCAATTAGGGTTTTTAACCAATCTTGTGCATCCAATAAGTACATTTGTGTCATTGGTTGAACATTTAGGTCATTTTCGTCCTCCAAAGGCTTATTCTCGTCCAATTAGGGTTTTTAACCTATCTTGTGCATCCAATAAGTTATTTTGTGTCATTGGTTGAACATTTAGGTGATTTTCGTCCTCCCTAGGCTTATTCTCGTCCAATTAGGGTTTCTAACAAATCTTGTGGATCCAATAAGTACATTTGTGTCATTGGTTGAACATTTAGGTCATTTTCGTCCTCCCAAGGCTTATTCTCGTCCAATTAGAATTTTTAACAAATCTTGTGCATCCAATCAGTGATTTTGTGCCATACGTTGAACATTTAGGTCATTTTCGTCCTTCCAAGGCTTATTCTCGTCCAATTAGGGTTTTTAACCAATCTTGTGCATCCAATAAGTGATTTTGTGCCATACGTTGAACATTTAGGTCATTTTCGTCCTCCTAGGGCTTATTCTCGTCCAATTAGGGTTTTTAACCAATCTTGTGCATCCAATAAGTACATTTGTGTCATTGGTTGAACATTTAGGTCATTTTCGTCCTCCAAAGGCTTATTCTCGTCCAATTAGGGTTTTTAACCTATCTTGTGCATCCAATAAGTTATTTTGTGTCATTGGTTGAACATTTAGGTCATTTTCGTCCTCCCTAGGCTTATTCTCGTCCAATTAGGGTTTCTAACCAGTCTTGTGGATCCAATAAGTACATTTGTGTCATTGGTTGAACATTTAGGTCATTTTCGTCCTCCCAAGGCTTATTCTCGTCCAATTAGGGTTTTTAACCAATCTAGTGCATCCAATAAGTGATTTTGTGTCATTGGTTGAACATTTAGGTCATTTTCGTCCTCCCTATGCTTATTCTCGTCCAATTAGGGTTTTTAACCAATCTTGTGCATCCAATAAGTACATTTGTGTCATTGGTTGAACATTTAGGTCATTTTCGTCCTCCCAAGGCTTATTCTCGTCGAATTAGGGTTTTTAACCAATCTTGTGCATCCAATAAGTGATTTTGTGTCATTGGTTAAACATTTAGGTCATTTTCGTTCTCCCAAGGCTTATTCTCGTCCTATTAGGGTTTTTGACCAATCTTGTGCATCCAATAAGAGATTTTGTGTCATTGGTTGAACATTTAGGTCATTTTCTTCCTCCCAAGGCTTATTCTCGTCCAATTAGGGTTTTTAACCAATCTTGTGCATCCAATAAGTACATTTGTGTCATTGGTTGAACATTTAGGTCATTTTCGTCCTCCCAAGGCTTATTCTCGGCCAATTAGGGTTTTTAACCAATCTTGTGCATCCAATAAGTGATTTTGTGTCATTGGTTTAAAATTTAGGTCATTTTCGTCCTCCCTAGGCTTGTTCTCGTCCAATTAGGGTTTTGAACCAATCTTGTGGATCCAATAAGTACATTTAGGCCATTGGTTGAACATTTAGGTCATTTTCGTCCTCCCAAGGCTTATTCTCGTCCAATTAGGGTTTTTAACCAATCTTGTGCATCCAATAAGTACATTTGTGTCATTGGTTGAACATTTAGGTCATTTTCGTCCTCCCAAGGCTTATTTTCGTCAAATTAGGGTTTTTAACCAATCTTTTGCATCCAATAAGTGATTTTGTGTCGTTGGTTGAACATTTAGGTCATTTTCGTCCTCCAAAGGCTTATTCTCGTCCAGTTAGGGTTTTTAACCAATCTTGTGCATCCAATAAGTACATTTGTGTCATTGGTTGAACATTTAGGTCATTTTCGTCCTCCCAAGGCTTATTCTCGCCCAATTAGGGTTTTTCACCAATCTTGTGCATCCAATAAGTGATTTTGTGTCCTTGGTTGAACATTTAGGTCATTTTCGTCTTCCCAAGGCTTGTTCTCGTCTTATTAGGGTTTTTAACCAATCTTGTGCATCCAATAAGTGATTTTGTGTCCTTGGTTGAACATTTAGGTCATTTTCGTCCTCCCAAGGCTTATTCTCGTCCAGTTAGCGTTTTTAACCAATCTTGTGCATCCAATAAGTACATTTGTGTCATTGGTTGAACATTTAGGTCATTTTCGTCCTCCCAAGGCTTATTCTCGTCAAATTAGGGTTTTTAACCAATCTTGTGCATCCAATAAGTGATTTTGTGTCATTGGTTGAACATTTAGGTCATTTTCGTCCTCCCAATGCTTATTCTCGTCCAATTAGGGTTTTTAACCAATCTTGTGCATCTAATAAGTGATTTTGTGTAATTGGTTGAACATTTAGGTCATTTTCGTCCTCCCTAGGCTTATTCTCGTCCAATTAGGGTTTTTAACCAATCTTGTGCATCCAATAAGTACATTTGTGTCATTGGTTGAACATTTAGGTCATTTTTGTCCTCCCCAGGCTTATTCTCGTCCAATTAGGGTTTTTAACCAATCTTGTGCATCCAATAAGTACATTTGTGTCATTGGTTGAACATTTAGGTCATTTTCGTCCTCCCAAGGCTTATTCTCGTCCAATTAGGGTTTTTAACCAATGTTGTGCATCCAATAAGTACATTTGTGTCATTGTTTGAACATTTAGGTCATTTTCGTCCTCCTTAGGCTTATTCTCGTCCAATTAGGGTTTTTAACCAATCTTATGCATCTAATAAGTACATTTGTGTCATTGGTTGAACATTTAGGTCATTTTCGTCCTCCCAAGGCTTATTCTCGTCCAATTACGATTTTTAACCAATCTTGTGCATCCAATAAGTACATTTGTGTCATTGGTTAACATTTAGGTCATTTTCGTCCTCCCTAGGCTTATTCTCGTCCAATTAGGGTTTTTAACCAATCTTGTGCATCCAATAAGTACATTTGTGTCATTGGTTGAACATTTAGGTCATTTTCGTCCTCCCATGGCTTATTCTCGTCCAATTAGGGTTTTTATCCAATCTTGTGCATCCAATAAGTGATTTTGTGTCATTGGTTGAACATTTAGGTCATTTTCATCCTTCTAAGGCGTATTCTCGGCCAATTAGGGTTTTTAACCAATCTTGTGCATCCAATAAGTGATTTTGTGTCATTGGTTGAACATTAAGGTCATTTTCGTCCTCCCAAGGCTTATTCTCGTCCAATTAGGGTTTTTATCCAATCTTGTGCATCCTATAAGTACATTTGTGTCATTGGTTGAACATTTAGGTCATTTTCGTCCTCCCAAGGCTTATTCTCGTCCAATTAGGGTTTTTAACCAATCTTGTGCATCCAATAAGTGATTTTGTGTCATTGGTTAAACATTTAGGTCATTTTCGTCCTCCCTAGGCTTATTCTCGTCCAATTAGAGTTTTTAACCAATCTTGTGCATCCAATAAGTACATTTGTGTCATTGGTTGAACATTTAGGTCATTTTCGTCCTCCCAAGGCTTATTCTCGTCCAATTAGGGTTTTTAACCAATCTTGTGCATCCAATAAGTGATTTTGTGTCATTGGTTGAACATTTAGGTCATTTTCGTCCTCCCAAGGCTTATTCTCGACCAATTAGGGTTTTTAACCAATCTTGTGCATCCCATTAGTACATTTGTGTCATTGGTTGAACATTTAGGTCATTTTCGTCCTCCCAAAGCTTATTCTCGTCCAATTAGGGTTTTTAACCAATTTTGTGCATCCAATAAGTGATTTTGTGTCGTTTGTTGAACATTTAGGTCATTTTCGTCCTCCAAAGGCTTATTCTCGTCCAATTAGGGTTTTTAACCAATCTTGTGCATCCAATAAGTACATTTGTGTCATTGGTTGAACATTTAGGTCATTTTCGTCCTCCCAAGGCTTATTCTCGTCCAATTAGGGTTTTTAACCGATCTTATGCATCCAATAAGTACATTTGTGTCATTGGTTGATCATTTAGGTCATTTTCGAGCTCCCAAGGCTTATTCTCGTCCAATTAGGGTTTTTCACCAATCTAGTGCATCCAATAAGTGATTTTGTGTCATTGGTTGAACATTTAGGTCATTTTCGTCCTCCCAAGGCTTATTCTCGTCCTATTAGGATTTTTATCCAATCTTGTGCATCCAATAAGTGATTTTGTGTCATTGGTTGAACATTTAGGTCATTTTCGCCCTCCCTAGGCTTATTCTCATCCAATTAGAATTTTTAACCAATCTTATGCATCCAATAAGTGATTTTGTGCCATACGTTGAACATTTAGGTCATTTTTGTCCTCCCAAGGCTTATTCTCGTCCAATTAGGGTTTTTAACCAATCTTGTGCATCCAATAAGTGATTTTGTGCCATACGTTGAACATTTAGGTCATTTTCGTCCTCCCAGGGCTTATTCTCGTCCAATTAGGGTTTTTAACCAATCTTGTGCATCCAATAAGTACATTTGTGTCATTGGTTGAACATTTAGGTGATTTTCGTCCTCACAAGGCTTATTCTCGTCCAATTAGGGTTTTTAACCAATCTTGTGCATCCAATAAATGATTTCGTGTCATTGGTTGAACATTTAGGTCATTTTCGTCCTCCCAAGCCTTATTCTCGTCCAATTAGGTTTTTTAACCAATCTTGTGCATCCAATAAGTACATTTGTGTCATTGGTTGAACATTTAGGTCATTTTCGTCCTCCCAAGGCTTATTCTCGTCCAATTAGGGTTTTTATCCAATCTTGTGCATCCAATAAGTACATTTGTGTCATTTGTTGAACATTTAGGTCATTTTCGTCCTCCCAAGGCTTATTCTCGTCCAATTAGGGTTTTTGACCAATCTTGTGCATCCAATAAGTACATTTGTGTCATTGGTTGAACATTTAGGTCATTTTCGTTCTCCCAAGGCTTATTCTCGTGCAATTAGGGTTTTTAACCAATCTTGTGCATCCAATAAGTACATTTGTGTTATTGGTTGAACATTTAGGTCATTTTCGTCCTCCCAAGGCTTATTCTCGTCCAATTAGGGTTTTTAACCAATCTTGTGCATCCAATAAGTGATTTTGTGTCATTGGTTGAACATTTAGGTTATTTTCGTACTCCCAAGGCTTATTCTCGTCCAATTAGGGTTTTTAACCAATCTTGTGCATCCAATAAGTACATTTGTGTCATTGGTTGAACATTTAGGTCATTTTCGTCCTCCCAAGGCTTATTCTCGTCCAATTAGGGTTTTTAACCAATCTTGTGCATCCAATAAGTACATTTGTGTCATTGGTTGAACATTTAGGTTATTTTCGTCCTCCAAAGGCTTATTCTTGTTCAATTAGAGTTTTTAACCAATCTTGTGCTTCCAATAAGTGATTTTGTGCCGTTGGTTGAACATTTAGGTCATTTTCGTCCTCCCAAGGCTTATTCTCGTCCAATTAGGGTTTTTAACCAATCTTGTGCATCCAATAAGTACATTTGTGTCATTGGTTGAACATTTAGGTCATTTTCGTCCTCCCAAGGCTTATTTTCGTCAAATTAGGGTTTTTAACCAATCTTTTGCATCCAATAAGTGATTTTGTGTCGTTGGTTGAACATTTAGGTCATTTTCGTCCTCCAAAGGCTTATTCTCGTCCAGTTAGGGTTTTTAACCAATCTTGTGCATCCAATAAGTACATTTGTGTCATTGGTTGAACATTTAGGTCATTTTCGTCCTCCCAAGGCTTATTCTCGCCCAATTAGGGTTTTTCACCAATCTTGTGCATCCAATAAGTGATTTTGTGTCCTTGGTTGAACATTTAGGTCATTTTCGTCTTCCCAAGGCTTGTTCTCGTCTTATTAGGGTTTTTAACCAATCTTGTGCATCCAATAAGTGATTTTGTGTCCTTGGTTGAACATTTAGGTCATTTTCGTCCTCCCAAGGCTTATTCTCGTCCAGTTAGCGTTTTTAACCAATCTTGTGCATCCAATAAGTACATTTGTGTCATTGGTTGAACATTTAGGTCATTTTCGTCCTCCCAAGGCTTATTCTCGTCAAATTAGGGTTTTTAACCAATCTTGTGCATCCAATAAGTGATTTTGTGTCATTGGTTGAACATTTAGGTCATTTTCGTCCTCCCAAGGCATATTCTCGTCCAATTAGGGTTTTTAACCAATCTTGTGCATCCAATAAGTGATTTTTTGTCATTGGTTGAACATTTAGGTCATTTTCGTCCTCCCAAGGCTTATTCTCGTCCAATTAGGGTTTTTATCCAATCTTGTGCATCCAATAAGTGATTTTGTGTCATTGGTTGAACATTTAGGTCATTTTCATCCTTCTAAGGCGTATTCTCGGCCAATTAGGGTTTTTAACCAATCTTGTGCATCCAATAAGTGATTTTGTGTCATTGGTTGAACATTTAAGTCATTTTCGTCCTCCCAAGGCTTATTCTCGTCCAATTAGGGTTTTTAACCAATCTTGTGCATCCAATAAGTACATTTGTGTCATTGGTTGAACATTTAGGTCATTTTCGTCCTCCCATGGCTTATTCTCGTCCAATTAGGGTTTTTATCCAATCTTGTGCATCCAATAAGTGATTTAGTATCATTGGTTGAACATTTAGGTCATTTTCTTCCTCCCAAGGCTTATTCTCGTCCAATTAGGGTTTTTAACCAATCTTGTGCATCCAATAAGTGATTTTGTGTCATTGGTTGAACATTTAGGTCATTTTCGTCCTCCTAAGGCTTATTCTCGTCTAATTAGGGTTTTTAACCAATCTTGTGCATCCAATAAGTACATTTGTGTCATTGGTTGAACATTTAGGTCATTTTCGTCCTCCCAAGGCTTATTCTCGTCCAATTAGGGGTTTTAACCAATCTTGTGCATCCAATAAGTGATTTTGTGTCATTGGTTGAACATTTAGGTCATTTTCGTCCTCCCAAGGCTTATTCCCGTCCAATTAGGGTTTTTAACCAATCTTGTGCATCCAATAAGTGATTTTGTGTCATTGGTTGAACATTTAGGTCATTTTCGTCCTCCGAAGGCTTATTCTCGTCCAATTAGGGTTTTTAACCTATCTTGTGCAACCAATAAGTTATTTTGTGTCATTGGTTGAACATTTAGGTCATTTTCGTCCTCCCTTGGCTTATTCTCATCCAATTAGAATTTTTAACCAATCTTGTGCATCCAATAAGTGATTTTGTGCCATACGTTGAACATTTAGGTCATTTTCGTCCTCCCAGGGCTTATTCTCGTCCAATTAGGGTTTTTAACCAATCTTGTGCATCCAATAAGTACATTTGTGTCATTGGTTGAACATTTAGGTCATTTTCGTCCTCCCAGGGCTTATTCTCGTCCAATTATGGTTTTTAACCAATCTTGTGCATCAAATAAGTACATTTGTGTCATTGGATGAACATTTAGGTCATTTTCGTCCTCCGAAGGCTTATTCTCGTCCAATTAGGGTTTTTAACCTATCTTGTGCAACCAATAAGTTATTTTGTGTCATTGGTTGAACATTTAGGTCATTTTCGTCCTCCTTAGGCTTATTCTCATCCAATTAGAATTTTTAACCAATCTTATGCATCCAATAAGTGATTTTGTGGCATACGTTGAACATTTAGGTCATTTTCGTCCTCCCAAGGCTTATTCTCTTCCTATTAGGGTTTTTAACCAATCTTGTGCATCCAATAAGTGATTTTGTGCCATACGTTGAACATTTAGGTCATTTTCGTCCTCCCAGGGCTTATTCTCGTCCAATTAGGGTTTTTAACCAATCTTGTGCATCCAATAAGTACATTTGTGTCATTGGTTGAACATTTAGGTGATTTTCGTCCTCACTAGGCTTATTCTCGTCCAATTAGGGTTTTTAACCAATCTTGTGCATCCAATAAATGATTTTGTGTCATTGGTTGAACATTTAGGTCATTTTCGCCCTCCCTAGGCTTATTCTCGTCCAATTAGAATTTTTAACCAATCTTGTGCATCCAATCAGTGATTTTGGGCCATACGTTGAACATTTAGGTCATTTTCGTCCTGCCAAGGCTTATTCTCGTCCAATTAGGGTTTTTAACCAATCTTGTGCATCCATTAAGTACATTTGTGCCATACGTTGAAAATTTAGGTCATTTTCGTCCTCCCAAGGCTTATTCTCGTCCAATTAGGGTTTTTAACCAATCTTGTGCATCCAATAAGTACATTTGTGTCATTGGTTGAACATTTAGGTCATTTTCGTCCTCACAAGGCTTATTCTCGTCCAATTAGGGTTTTTAACCAATCTTGTGCATCCAATAAGTACATTTGTGTTAGTGGTTGAACATTTAGGTCATTTTCGTCCTCCATAGGCTTATTCTTGTCCAATTAGAATTTTTAACCAATCTTGTGCATCCAATCAGTGATTTTGTGCCATACGTTGAACATTTAGGTCATTTTCGTCCTCCCAAGGCTTATTCTCGTCCAATTAGGGTTTTTAACCAATCTTGTGCATCCAATAAGTACATTTGTGCCATACGTTGAACATTTATGTCATTTTCGTCCTCCCAAGGCTTATTCTCGTCCAATTAGGGTTTTTAACCAATCTTGTGCATCCAATAAGTACATTTGTGTCATTGGTTGAACATTTAGGTCATTTTCGTCTTCCCAAGGCTTATTCTCGTCCAATTAGGGTTTTTAACCAATCTTGTGCATCCAATAAGTGATTTTGTGTCATTGGTTGAACATTTAGGTCATTTTCGTCCTCCATAGGGTTATTCTCGTCCAATTAGGGTTTTTAACCAATCTTGTGCATCTATTAAGTGACTTTCTATCATTGGTTGAACATTTAGGTCATTTTCGTCCTCCCAGGGCTTATTCTCGTCCAATTAGGGTTTTTAACCAATCTTGTGCATCCAATATGTACATTTGTGTCATTGGTTGAACATTTAGGTCATTTTCGTCCTCACAAGGCTTATTCTCGTCCAATTAGGGTTTTTAACCTATCTTGTGCATCCAATAAGTGATTTTGTGTCATTGGTTGAACATTTAGGTCATTTTTGTCCTCCCTAGGCTTATTCTCTTCCAATTAGGGTTTTTAACCAATCTTGTGCATCCAGTAAGTACATTTGTGTCATTGGTTGAACATTTAGGTCATTTTCCTCCTCCCAAGGCTTATTCTCGTCCAATTAGGGTTTTTATCCAATCTTGTGCATCCAATAAGTGATTTTGTGTCATTGGTTGAACATTTAGGTCATTTTCGCCCTCCCTAGGCTTATTCTCATCCAATTAGAATTTTTAACCAATCTTATGCATCCAATAAGTGATTTTGTGCCATACGTGGAACATTTAGGTCATTTTCGTCCTCCCAAGGCTTATTCTCGTCCAATTAGGGTTTTTAACCAATCTTGTGCATCCAATAAGTGATTTTGTGCCATACGTTGAACATTTAGGTCATTTTCGTCCTCCCAGGGCTTATTCTCGTCCAATTAGGGTTTTTAACCAATCTTGTGCATCCAATAAGTACATTTGTGTCATTGGTTGAACATTTAGGTCATTTTCCTCCTCCCAAGGCTTATTCTCGTCCAATTAGGGTTTTTATTCAATCTTGTGCATCCAATAAGTGATTTTGTTTCATTGGTTGAACATTTAGGTCATTTTCGCCCTCCCTAGGCTTATTCTCATCCAATTAGAATTATTAACCAATCTTATGCATCCAATAAGTGATTTTGTGCCATACGTGGAACATTTAGGTCATTTTCGTCCTCCCAAGGCTTATTCTCTTCCAATTAGGGTTTTTAACCAATCTTGTGCATCCAATAAGTGATTTTGTGCCATACGTTGAACATTTAGGTCATTTTCGTCCTCCCAGGGCTTATTCTCGTCCAATTAGGGTTTTTAACCAATCTTGTGCATCCAATAAGTACATTTGTGTCATTGGTTGAACATTTAGGTGATTTTCGTCCTCACAAGGCTTATTCTCGTCCAATTAGGGTTTTTAACCAATCTTGTGCATCCAATAAATGATTTCGTGTCATTGGTTGAACATTTAGGTCATTTTCGTCCTCCCAAGCCTTATTCTCGTCCAATTAGGTTTTTTAACCAATCTTGTGCATCCAATAAGTACATTTGTGTCATTGGTTGAACATTTAGGTCATTTTCGTCCTCCCAAGGCTTATTCTCGTCCAATTAGGGTTTTTATCCAATCTTGTGCATCCAATAAGTACATTTGTGTCATTGGTTGAACATTTAGGTCATTTTCGTCCTCGCAAGGCTTATTCTCGTCAAATTAAGGTTTTTAACCAATCTTGTGCATCCAATAAGTACATTTGTGTCATTGGTTGAACATTTAGGTCATTTTCGTCCTCCCAAGGCTTATTCTCGTCCAATTAGGGTTTTTAACCAATCTTGTGCATCCAATAAGTGATTTTGTGTCATTGGTTGAACATTTAGGTCATTATTGTCCTCCCAAGGCTTATTCTCGTCCAATTAGGGTTTTTAACCAATCTTGTGCATCCAATAAGTACATTTGTGTCATTGGTTGAACATTTAGGTCATTTTCGTCCTCCCAAGGCTTATTCTCGTCCAATTAGGGTTTTTAACCAATCTTGTGCATCCAATAAGTACATTTGTGTCATTGGTTGAACATTTAGGTCATTTTCGTCTTCCCAAGGCTTATTCTCGTCCAATTAGGGTTTTTAACCAATTTTGTGCATCCAATAAGTGATTTTGTGTCATTGGTTGAACATTTAGGTCATTTTCGTCCTCCCAAGGCTTATTCTCGTCCAATTAGGGGTTTTAACCAATCTTGTGCATCCAATAAGTGATTTTGTGTCATTGGTTGAACATTTAGGTCATTTTCGTCCTCCCAACGCTTATTCTCGTCCAATTAGGGTTTTTAACCAATCTTGTGCATCCAATAAGTACATTTGTGTCATTGGTTGAACATTTAGGTCATTTTCGTCCTCCATAGGCTTATTCTCGTCCAATTAGGGTTTTTAACCAATCTTGTGCATCTAATAAGTGATTTTGTGTCATTGGTTGAACATTTAGGTCATTTTCGTCCTCCCAAGGCTTATTCTCGTCCAATTAGGGTTTTTAACCAATCTTGTGCATCCAATAAGTACATTTGTGTCACTGGTTGAACATTTAGGTCATTTTCGTCCTCCCAAGGCTTATTCTTGTCCAATTAGGGTTTTTAACCAATCTTGTGCATCCAATAAGTGATTTTGTGTCATTGGTTGAACATTTAGGTCATTTTCGTCCTCCCAGGGCTTATTCTCGTCCAATTAGGGTTTTTAACCAATCTTGTGCATCCAATAAGTACATTTGTGTCATTGGTTGAACATTTAGGTCATTTTCGTCTTCCCAAGGCTTATTCTCGTCCAATTAGGGTTTTTAACCAATCTTGTGCATCCAATAAGTGATTTTGTGTCATTGGTTGAATATTTAGGTCATTTTCGTCCTCCCAAGGCATATTCTCGTCCAATTAGGGTTTTTAACCAATCTTGTGCATCCAATTAGTACATTTTTGTCATTATTTGAACATTTAGGTCATTTTCGTCCTCCCAAGGCTTATTCTCGTCCAATTAGGGTTTTTAACCAATCTTGTGCATCCAATAAGTACATTTGTGTCATTGGTTGAACATTTAGGTCATTTTCGTCCTCCAAAGGCTTATTCTCGTCCAATTAGGGTTTTTAACCAATCTTGTGCATCCAATAAGTGATTTTGTGCCATACGTTGAACATTTAGGTCATTTTCGTCCTCCTAGGGCTTATTCTCGTCCAATTAGGGTTTTTAACCAATCTTGTGCATCCAATATGTACATTTGTGTCATTGGTTGAACATTTAGGTCATTTTCGTCCTCACAAGGCTTATTCTCGTCCAATTAGGGTTTTTAACCTATCTTGTGCATCCAATAAGTGATTTTGTGTCATTGGTTGAACATTTAGGTCATTTTTGTCCTCCCTAGGCTTATTCTCGTCCAATTAGGGTTTTAAACCAATCTTGTGCATCCAATAAGTACATTTGTGTCATTGGTTGAACATTTAGGTCATTTTCGTCCTCCAAAGGCTTATTCTCGTCCAATTAGGGTTTTTAACCAATCTTGTGCATCCAATAAGTGATTTTGTGCCATACGTTGAACATTTAGGTCATTTTCGTCCTCCCAGGGCTTATTCTCGTCCAATTAGGGTTTTTAACCAATCTTGTGCATCCAATAAGTACATTTGTGTCATTGGTTGAACATTTAGGTCATTTTCGTCCTCCATAGGCTTATTCTCGTCCAATTAGGGTTTTTAACCAATCTTGTGCATCCAATAAGTGATTTTGTGTCATTGGTTGAACATTTAGGTCATTTTCGTCCTCCCTAAGCTTATTCTCGTCCAATTAGGGTTTTTTAACAATCTTGTGCATCCAATAAGTGATTTTGTGCCATTGGTTGAACATTTAGGTCATTTTCGTCCTCCCAAGGCTTATTCTCATCGAATTAGGGTTTTTAACCATTCTTGTGCATCCAATAAGTGATTTTGTGTCATTGGTTGAACATTTAGGTCATTTTCATCCTCCATAGGCTTATTCTCGTCCAATTAGGGTTTTTAACCAATCTTGTGCATCCAATAAGTGATTTTGTGTCATTGGTTGAACATTTAGGTCATTTTCGTCCTCCCAAGGCTTATTCTCGTCCAATTAGGGTTTTTAACCAATCTTGTGCATCAAATACGTGATTTTGTGTCATTTTTTGAACATTTAGGTCATTTTCGTCCTCCCAAGGCTTATTCTCGTACAATTAGGGTTTTTAACCAATCTTGTGCATCCAATAAGTACATTTGTGTCATTGGTTGAACATTTAGGTCATTTTCGTCCTCACAAGGCTTATTCTCGTCCAATTAGGGTTTTTAACCAATCTTTTGCATCCAATAAGTACATTTGTGTCATTGTTTGAACATTTAGGTCATTTTCGTCCTCCCAAGGCTTATTCTCGTCCAATTAGGGTTTTTAACCAATCTTGTGCATCCAATAAGTGATTTTGTGTCATTGGTTAAACATTTAGGTCATTTTCGTCCTCCCAAGGCTTATTGTCGTCCAATTAGGGTTTTTAACCAATCTTGTGCATCCAACAAGTACATTTGTGTCATTGGTTGAACATTTAGGTCATTTTCGTCCTCCCAAGGCTTATTCTCGTCCAATTAGGGTTTTTAACCAATCTTGTGCATCCAATAAGTGATTTTGTGTCATTGGTTGAACATTTAGGTCATTTTCGTCCTCCCAATGCTTATTCTCTTCCAATTAGGGGTTTTAACCAATCTTGTGCATCCAATAAGTACATTTGTGTCATTGGTTGAACATTTAGGTCATTTTCGTCCTCCCAAGGCTTATTCTCGTCCAATTAGGGTTTTTAACCAATCTTGTGCATCCAATAAGTGATTTTGTGCCATACGTTGAACATTTAGGTCATTTTCGTCCTCCCAGGGCTTATTCTCGTCCAATTAGGGTTTTTAACCAATCTTGTGCGTCCAATAAGTACATTTGTGTCATTGGTTGAACATTTAGGTCATTTTCGTCCTCACAAGGCTTATTCTCGTCCAATTAGGGTTTTTAACCTATCTTGTGCATCCAATAAGTGATTTTGTGTCATTGGTTGAACATTTAGGTCATTTTTGTCCTCCCTAGGCTTATTCTCTTCCAATTAGGGTTTTTAAGCAATCTTGTGCATCCAATAAGTACATTTGTGTCATTGGTTGAACATTTAGGTTATTTTCGTCCTCCCAAGGCTTATTCTCGTCTAATTAGGGTTTTTATCCAATCTTGGGCATCCAATAAGTGATTTTGTGTCATTGGTTGAACATTTAGGTCATTTTCGCCCTCCCTAGGCTTACTCTCATCCAATTAGAATTTTTAACCAATCTTATGCATCCAATAAGTGATTTTGTGCCATACGTTGAACATTTAGGTCATTTTCGTCCTCCCAAGGCTTATTCCCGTCCAATTAGGGTTTTTAACTAATCTTGTGCATCCAATAAGTGATTTTGTGTCATTGGTTGAACATTTAGGTCATTTTCGTCCTCCGAAGGCTTATTCTCGTCCAATTAGGGTTTTTAACCTATCTTGTGCAACCAATAAGTTATTTTGTGTCATTGGTTGAACATTTAGGTCATTTTCGTCCTCCCAAGGCTTATTCTCGTCCAATTAGGGTTTTTAACCAATCTTGTGCATCCAATAAGTACATTTGTGTCATTGGTTGAACATTTAGGTCATTTTCGTCCTCCATAGGCTTATTCTCGTCCAATTAGGGTTTTTAACCAATCTTGTGCATCCAATGAGTGATTTTCTATCATTGGTTGAACATTTAGGTCATTTTCGTCCTCCCAGGGCTTATTCTCGGCCAATTAGGGTTTTTAACCTATCTTGTGCATCCAATAAGTGATTTTGTGTCATCGGTTGAACATTTAGGTCATTTTTGTCCTCCCTATGCTTATTCTCGTCCAATTAGTGTTTTTAACCAATCTTTTGCATCCAATAAGTACATTTGTGCCATACGTTGAACATTTAGGTCATTTTCGTTCTCCCAAGGCTTATTCTCGTCCAATTAGGGTTTTTAACCAATCTTGTGCATCCAATAAGTACATTTGTGTCATTGGTTGAACATTTAGGTCATTTTCGTCTTCCCAAGGCTTATTCTCGTCCAATTAGGGTTTTTAACCAATCTTGTGCATCCAATAAGTGATTTTGTGTCATTGGTTGAACATTTAGGTCATTTTCGTCTTCCGAAGGCTTATTCTCGTCCAATTAGGAATTTTAACCAATCTTGTGCATCCAATAATTGATTTTGTGTCATTGGTGGAACATTTAGGTCATTTTCGTCCTCCCAGGGCTTATTCTCGTCCAATTAGGGTTTTTAACCAATCTTGTGCATCCAATATGTACATTTGTGTCATTGGTTGAACATTTAGGTCATTTTCGTCCTCACAAAGCTTATTCTCGTCCAATTAGGGTTTTTAACCTATCTTGTGTATCCAATAAGTGATTTTGTGTCATTGGTTGAACATTTAGGTCATTTTTGTCCTCCCTATGCTTATTCTCGTCTAATTAGGGTTTTTAAACAATCTTTTGCATCCAATAAGTACATTTGTGCCATACGTTGAACATTTAGGTCATTTTCGTCCTCCCAAGGCTTATTCTCGTCCAATTAGGGTTTTTAACCAATCTTGTGCATCCAATAAGTACATTTGTGTCATTGGTTGAACATTTAGGTCATTTTCGTCTTCCCAAGGCTTATTCTCGTCCAATTAGGGTTTTTAACCAATCTTGTGCATCCAATAAGTGATTTTGTGTCATTGGTTGAACATTTAGGTCATTTTTGTCTTCCCAAGGCTTATTCTCGTCCAATTAAGGTTTTTAACCAATCTTGTGCATCCAATAAGTGATTTTGTGTCATTGGTGGAACATTTAGGTCATTTTCGTCCTCCATAGGGTTATTCTTGTCCAATTAGAATTTTTAACCAATCTTGTGCAACCAATCAGTGATTTTGTGCCATACGTTGAACATTTAGGTCATTTTCGTCCTCCCAAGGCTTATTCTCGTCCAATTAGGGTTTTTAACCAATCTTGTGCATCCAATAAGTACATTTGTGCCATACGTTGAACATTTAGGTCATTTTCGTCCTCCCAGGGCTTATTCTCGTCCAATTAGGGTTTTTAACCAATCTTGTGCATCCAATAAGTACATTTGTGTCATTGGTTGAACATTTAGGTCATTTTCGTCTTCCCAAGGCTTATTCTCGTCCAATTAGGGTTTTTAACCAATCTTGTGCATCCAATAAGTGATTTTGTGTCATTGGTTGAACATTTAGGTCATTTTCGTCCTCCATAGGCTTATTCTCGTCCAATTGGGGTTTTTAACCAATCTTGTGCATCTATTAAGTGATTTTCTATCATTGGTTGAACATTTAGGTCATTTTCGTCCTCCCAGGGCTTATTCTCGTGCAATTAGGGTTTTTAACCAATCTTGTGCATCCAATATGTACATTTGTGTCATTGGTTGAACATTTAGGTCATTTTCATCCTCACAAGGCTTATTCTCGTCCAATTAGGGTTTTTAACCTATCTTGTGCATCCAATAAGTGATTTTGTGTCATTGGTTGAACATTTAGGTCATTTTTGTCCTCCCTAGGCTTATTCTCGTCCAATTAGGGTTTTTAACCAATCTTGTGCATCCAATAAGTACATTTGTGTCATTGGTTGAACATTTAGGTCATTTTCCTCCTCCCAAGGCTTATTCTCGTCCAATTTGGGTTTTTATCCAATCTTGTGCATCCAATAAGTGATTTTGTGTCATTGGTTGAACATTTAGGTCATTTTCGCCCTCCCTAGGCTTATTTTCATCCAATTAGAATTTTTAACCAATCTTATGCATCCAATAAGTGATTTTGTGCCATACGTTGAACATTTAGGTCATTTTCGTCCTCCCAAGGCTTATTCTCGTCCAATTAGGGTTTTTAACCAATCTTGTGCATCCAATAAGTGATTTTGTGCCATACGTTGAACATTTAGGTCATTTTCGTCCTCCCAGGGCTTTTTCTCGTCCAATTAGGGTTTTTAACCAATCTTGTGCATCCAATAAGTACATTTGTGTCATTGGTTGAACATTTAGGTCATTTTCGTCCTCACAAGGCTTATTCTCGTCCAATTAGGGTTTTTAACCTATCTTGTGCATCCAATAAGTGATTTTGTGTCATTGGTTGAACATTTAGGTCATTTTTGTCCTCCCTAGGCTTATTCTCTTCCAATTAGGGTTTTTAAGCAATCTTGTGCATCCAATAAGTACATTTGTGTCATTGGTTGAACATTTAGGTCCTTTTCGTCCTCCCAAGGCTTATTCTCGTCTAATTAGGGTTTTTATCCAATCTTGTGCATCCAATAAGTGATTTTGTGTCATTGGTTGAACATTTAGGTCATTTTCGCCCTCCCTAGGCTTACTCTCATCCAATTAGAATTTTTAACCAATCTTATGCATCCAATAAGTGATTTTGTGCCATACGTTGAACATTTAGGTCACTTTCGTCCTCCCAGGGCTTATTCTCGTCCAATTAGGGTTTTTAACCAATCTTGTGCATCCAATAAGTACATTTGTGTCATTGGTTGAACATTTAGGTCATTTTCGTCCTCCCAAGGCTTATTCTCGTCCAATTAGGGTTTTTAACCAATCTTGTGTATCCGATAAGTTCATTTGTGTCATTGGTTGAACATTTAGGTCATTTTCGTCCTCCCAAGGCTTATTCTCGTCCAATTAGGGTTTTTAACCAATCTTGTGCATCCAATAAGTACATTTGTGTCATTGGTTGAACATTTAGGTCATTTTCGTCATCCATAGGCTTATTCTCGTCCAATTAGGGTTTTTAACCAATCTTGTGCATCCAATAAGTGATTTTGTGTCATTGGTTGAACATTTAGGTCATTTTCGTCCTCCCTAGGCTTATTCTCGTCCAATTAGGGTTTTTAACCAATCTTGTGCATCCAATAAGTACATTTGTGTCATTGATTAAACATTTAGGTCATTTTTGTCCTCCCTAGGCTTATTCTCGTCCAATTAGGGTTTTTAACCAATCTTGTGCATCCAATAAGTGATTTTGTGTCATTGGTTGAACATTTAGGTCATTTTCGTCCTCCATAGGCTTATTCTCGTCCAATTAGGGTTTTTAACCAATCTTGTGCATCTATTAAGTGATTTTCTATCATTGGTTGAACATTTAGGTCATTTTCGTCCTCCCAGGGCTTATTCTCGTGCAATTAGGGTTTTTAACCAATCTTGTGCATCCAATATGTACATTTGTGTCATTGGTTGAACATTTAGGTCATTTTCATCCTCACAAGGCTTATTCTCGTCCAATTAGGGTTTTTAACCTATCTTGTGCATCCAATAAGTGATTTTGTGTCATTGGTTGAACATTTAGGTCATTTTTGTCCTCCCTAGGCTTATTCTCGTCCAATTAGGGTTTTTAACCAATCTTGTGCATCCAATAAGTACATTTGTGTCATTGGTTGAACATTTAGGTCATTTTCCTCCTCCCAAGGCTTATTCTCGTCCAATTTGGGTTTTTATCCAATCTTGTGCATCCAATAAGTGATTTTGTGTCATTGGTTGAACATTTAGGTCATTTTCGCCCTCCCTAGGCTTATTTTCATCCAATTAGAATTTTTAACCAATCTTATGCATCCAATAAGTGATTTTGTGCCATACGTTGAACATTTAGGTCATTTTCGTCCTCCCAAGGCTTATTCTCGTCCAATTAGGGTTTTTAACCAATCTTGTGCATCCAATAAGTGATTTTGTGCCATACGTTGAACATTTAGGTCATTTTCGTCCTCCCAGGGCTTTTTCTCGTCCAATTAGGGTTTTTAACCAATCTTGTGCATCCAATAAGTACATTTGTGTCATTGGTTGAACATTTAGGTCATTTTCGTCCTCACAAGGCTTATTCTCGTCCAATTAGGGTTTTTAACCTATCTTGTGCATCCAATAAGTGATTTTGTGTCATTGGTTGAACATTTAGGTCATTTTTGTCCTCCCTAGGCTTATTCTCGTCCAATTAGGGTTTTTAACCAATCTTTTGCATCCAATAAGTACATTTGTGTCATTGGTTGAACATTCAGGTCATTTTCCTCCTCCCAAGGCTTATTATCGTCCAATTAGGGTTTTTATCCAATCTTGTGCATCCAATAAGTGATTTTGTGTCATTGGTTGAACATTTAGGTCATTTTCGCCCTCCCTAGGCTTATTCTCATCCAATTAGAATTTTTAACCAATCTTATGCATCCAATAAGTGATTTTGTGCCATACGTTGAACATTTAGGTCATTTTCGATTTCCCAAGGCTTATTCTCGTCCAATTAGGGTTTTTAACCAATCTTGTGCATCCAATAAGTGATTTTGTGCCATACGTTGAACATTTAGGTCATTTTCGTCCTCCCAGGGCTTATTCTCGTCCAATTAGGGTTTTTAACCAATCTTGTGCATCCAATAAGTACATTTGTGTCATTGGTTGAACATTTAGGTGATTTTCGTCCTCACAAGGCTTATTCTCGTCCAATTAGGGTTTTTAACCAATCTTGTGCATCCAATAAATGATTTCGTGTCATTGGTTGAACATTTAGGTCATTTTCGTCCTCCCAAGCCTTATTCTCGTCCAATTAGGTTTTTTAACCAATCTTGTGCATCCAATAAGTACATTTGTGTCATTGGTTGAACATTTAGGTCATTTTCGTCCTCCCAAGGCTTATTCTCGTCCAATTAGGGTTTTTATCCAATCTTGTGCATCCAATAAGTGATTTTGTGTCATTGGTTGAACATTTAGGTCATTTTTGTCCTCCCAAGGCTTATTCTCGTCCAATTAGGGATTTTAACCAATCTTGTGCATACAATAAGTGATTTTGTGTCATTGGTTGAACATTTAGGACATTTTCGTCCTCCCTAGGCTTATTCTCGTCCAATTAGGGTTTTTAACCAATCTTATGCATCCAATAAGTACATTTGTGTCATTGGTTGAACATTTCGGTCATTTTTGTCCTCCCAAGGCTTATTCTCGTCCAATTAGGGTTTTTAACCAATCTAGTGCATCCAATAAGTGATTTTGTGTCATTGGTTGAACATTTAGGTCATTTTCGTCCTTTATAGGCTTATTCTCGTCCAATTAGAATTTTTAACCAATCTTGTGCATCCAATAAGTGATTTTGTGCCATACGTTGAACATTTAGGTCACTTTCGTCCTCCCAGGGCTTATTCTCGTCCAATTAGGGTTTTTAACCAATCTTGTGCATCCAATAAGTACATTTGTGTCATTGGTTGAACATTTAGGTCATTTTCGTCCTCACAAGGCTTATTCTCGTCCAATTAGGGTTTTTAACCTATCTTGTGCATCCAATAAGTGATTTTGTGTCATTGGTTGAACATTTAGGTCATTTTTGTCCTCCCTAGGCTTATTCTCGTCCAATTAGGGTTTTTAACCAATCTTGTGCATCCAATAAGTACATTTGTGTCATTGGTTGAACATTCAGGTCATTTTCCTCCTCCCAAGGCTTATTCTCGTCCAATTAGGGTTTTTATCCAATCTTGTGCATCCAATAAGTGATTTTGTGTCATTGGTTGAACATTTAGGTCATTTTCGCCCTCCCTAGGCTTACTCTCATCCAATTAGAATTTTTAACCAATCTTATGCATCCAATAAGTGATTTTGTGCCATACGTTGAACATTTAGGTCATTTTCGTCCTCCCCAGGCTTATTCCCGTCCAATTAGGGTTTTTAACCAATCTTGTGCATCCAATAAGTGATTTTAAGCCATACGTTGAACATTTAGGTCATTTTCGTCCTCCCAGGGCTTATTCTCGTCCAATTAGGGTTTTTAACCAATCTTGTGCATCCAATAAGTACATTTGTGTCATTGGTTGAACATTTAGGTCATTTTCGTCTTCCCAAGGCTTATTCTCGTCCAATTAGGGTTTTTAACCAATCTTGTGCATCCAATAAGTGATTTTGTGTCATTGGTTGAACATTTAGGTCATTTTCGTCCTCCATAGGCTTATTCTCGTCCAATTAGGGTTTTTAACCAATCTTGTGCATCCAATAAGTTTATTTGTGTCATTGGTTGAACATTTAGGTCATTTTCGTCCTCCCAAGGCTTATTCTCGTCCAATTAGGGTTTTTAACCAATCTTGTGCATCCAATAAGTACATTTGTTTCATTGGTTGAACATTTAGGTCATTTTTGTCCTCCCAAGGCTTATTCTCGTCCAATTAGGGTTTTTAACCAATCTTGTGCATCCAATAAGTACATTTGTGTCATTGGTTGAACATTTAGGTCATTTTCGTCCTCCCAAGGCTTATTCTCGTCCAATTAGGGTTTTTAACCAATCTTGTGCATCCAACAAGTGCTTTTGTGTCATTGGTTGAACATTTAGGTCATTTTCGTCCTCCCAAGGCTTATTCTCGTCCAATTAGGGTTTTTAACCAATCTTGTGCATCCAATAAGTACATTTGTGTCATTGGTTGAACATTTAGGTCATTTCGTCCTCCCAAGGCTTATTCTCGTCCAATTAGGGTTTTTAACCAATCTTGTGCATCCAATAAGTACATTTGTGTCATTGGTTGAACATTTAGGTCATTTTCGTCCTCCCAAGGCTTATTCTCGTCCAATTAGGGTTTTTAACCAATCTTGGGCATCCAATAAGTACGTTTGTGTCATTGGTTGAAAATTTAGGTCATTTTCGTCCTCCCAAGGCTTATTCTCGTCCAATTAGGGTTTTTAACCAATCTTGTGCATCCAATAAGTACATTTGTGTCATTGGTTGAACATTTAGGTCATTTTCGTCCTCCCAAGGCTTATTCTCGTCCAATTATGGTTTTTATCCAATCTTGTGCATCAATTAAGTACATTTGTGTCATTGGTTGAACATTTAGGTCATTGTCGTCCTCCCAAGGCTTATTCTCGTCCAATTAGCATTTTTAACCAATCTTGTGCATCCAATAAGTGATTTTGTGTCGTTGGTTGAACATTTAGGTCATTTTCGTCCTCCCAAGGCTTATTCTCGTCCAATTAGGGTTTTTAACCAATCTTGTGCATCCAATAAGTACATTTGTGTCATTGGTTGAACATTTAGGTCATTTTCGTCCTCCCAAGGCTTATTCTCGTCCAATTAGGGTTTTTAATTAATCTCGTGCATCCAATAAGTGATTTTGTGTCGTTGGTTGAACATTTAGGTCATTTTTGTCCTCCCAAGGCTTATTCTCGTCCAATTAGGGTTTTTAACCAATCTTGTGCATTGAATAAGTACATTTGTGTCGTTGGTTGAACATTTAGGTCATTTTCGTCCTCCCAAGGCTTATTCTCGTCCAATTAGGGTTTTTAACCAATCTTGTGCATCCAATAAGTACATTTGTGTCATTGGTTGAACATTTAGGTCATTTTCGTCCTCCCAAGGCTTATTCTCGTCCAATTAGGGTTTTTAACCAATCTTGTGCATCCAATAAGTACATTTGTGTCATTGGTTGAACATTTAGGTTATTTTCGTCCTCCCAAGTCTTTTTCTTGTCCAGTTAGGGTTTTTAACCAATCTTGTGCATCCAATAAGTACATTTGTGTCATTGGTTGAACATTTAGGTCATTTTCGTCCTCCCAAGGCTTATTCTCGTCCAATTAGGGTTTTTAACCAATCTTGTGCATCCAATAAGTACATTTGTGTCATTGGTTGAACATTTAGGTCATTTTCGTCCTCCCAAGGCTTATTCTCGTCCAATTAGGGTTTTTAACCAATCTTGTGAATCCAATAAGTGATTTTCTGTCATTGGTTGAACATTTAGGTCATTTTCGTCCTCCCAAGGCTTATTCTCGTCCAATTAGGGTTTTTAACCAATCTTGTGCATCCAATAAGTACATTTGTGTCATTGGTTGAACATTTAGGTCATTTTCGTCCTCCCAAGGCTTATTCTCATCCAATTAGGGGTTTTAACCAATCTTGTGCATCCAATAAATACATTTGTGTCAGTAGTTGAACATTTAGGTCATTTTCGTCCTCCAAAGGCTTATTCTCGTCCAATTAAGGTTTTTAACCAATCTTGTGCATCCAATAAGTGATTTTGTGTCATTGGTTGAACATTTAGGTCATTTTCGTCCTCCCAAGGCTTATTCTCGTCCAATTAGGGTTTTTAACCTATCTTGTGCATCCAATAAGTGATTTTGTGTCATTGGTTGAACATTTAGGTCATTTTTGTCCTCCCTAGGCTTATTCTCTTCCAATTAGGGTTTTTAAGCAATCTTGTGCATCCAATAAGTACATTTGTGTCATTGGTTGAACATTTAGGTCATTTTCGTCCTCCCAAGGCTTATTCTCGTCTAATTAGGGTTTTTATCCAATCTTGTGCATCCAATAAGTGATTTTGTGTCATTGGTTGAACATTTAGGTCATTTTCGCCCTCCCTAGGCTTACTCTCATCCAATTAGAATTTTTAACCAATCTTATGCATCCAATAAGTGATTTTGTGCCATACGTTGAACATTTAGGTCACTTTCGTCCTCCCAGGGCTTATTCTCGTCCAATTAGGGTTTTTAACCAATCTTGTGCATCCAATAAGTACATTTGTGTCATTGGTTGAACATTTAGGTCATTTTCGTCCTCACAGGGCTTATTCTCGTCCAATTAGGGTTTTTAACCTATCTTGTGCATCCAATAAGTACATTTGTGTCATTGGTTGAACATTCAGGTCATTTTCCTCCTCCCAAGGCTTATTCTCGTCCAATTAGGGTTTTTATCCAATCTTGTGCATCCAATAAGTGATTTTGTGTCATTGGTTGAACATTTAGGTCATTTTCGCCCTCCTTAGGCTTACTCTCGTCCAATTAGAATTTTTAACCAATCTTATGCATCCAATAAGTGATTTTGTGCCATACGTTGAACATTTAGGTCATTTTCGTCCTCCCAAGGCTTATTCCCGTCCAATTAGGGTTTTTAACCAATCTTGTGCATCCAATAAGTGATTTTATGCCATACGTTGAACATTTAGGTCATTTTCGTCCTCCCAGGGCTTATTATCGTCCAATTAGGGTTTTTAACCAATCTTGTGCATCCAATAAGTACATTTGTGTCATTGGTTGAACATTTAGGTGTTTTTCGTCCTCACAAGGCTTATTCTCGTCCAATTAGGGTTTTTAACCAATCTTGTGCATCCAATAAATGATTTCGTGTCATTGGTTGAACATATAGGTCATTTTCGTCCTCCCAAGCCTTATTCTCGTCCAATTAGGTTTTTTAACCAATCTTGTGCATCCAATAAGTACATTTGTGTCATTGGTTGAACATTTAGGTCATTTTCGTCCTCCCAAGGCTTATTCTCGTCCAATTAGGGTTTTTATCCAATCTTGTGCATCCAATAAGTGATTTTGTGTCATTGGTTGAACATTTAGGTCATTTTCGTCCCCCCAAGGCTTATTCTCGTCCAATTAGGGATTTTAACCAATCTTGTGCATACAATAAGTGATTTTGTGTCATTGGTTGAACATTTAGGACATTTTCGTCCTCCCTAGGCTTATTCTCGTCCAATTAGGGTTTTTAACCAATCTTATGCATCCAATAAGTACATTTGTGTCATTGGTTGAACATTTCGGTCATTTTTGTCCTCCCAAGGCTTATTCTCGTCCAATTAGGGTTTTTAACCAATCTAGTGCATCCAATAAGTGATTTTGTGTCATTGGTTGAACATTTAGGTCATTTTCGTCCTTTATAGGCTTATTCTCGTCCAATTAGAATTTTTAACCAATCTTGTGCATCCAATAAGTGATTTTGTGCCATACGTTGAACATTTAGGTCACTTTCGTCCTCCCAGGGCTTATTCTCGTCCAATTAGGGTTTTTAACCAATCTTGTGCATCCAATAAGTACATTTGTGTCATTGGTTGAACATTTAGGTCATTTTCGTCCTCACAAGGCTTATTCTCGTCCAATTAGGGTTTTTAACCTATCTTGTGCATCCAATAAGTGATTTTGTGTCATTGGTTGAACATTTAGGTCATTTTTGTCCTCCCTAGGCTTATTCTCGTCCAATTAGGGTTTTTAACCAATCTTTTGCATCCAATAAGTACATTTGTGTCATTGGTTGAACATTCAGGTCATTTTCCTCCTCCCAAGGCTTATTATCGTCCAATTAGGGTTTTTATCCAATCTTGTGCATCCAATAAGTGATTTTGTGTCATTGGTTGAACATTTAGGTCATTTTCGCCCTCCCTAGGCTTATTCTCATCCAATTAGAATTTTTAACCAATCTTATGCATCCAATAAGTGATTTTGTGCCATACGTTGAACATTTAGGTCATTTTCGATTTCCCAAGGCTTATTCTCGTCCAATTAGGGTTTTTAACCAATCTTGTGCATCCAATAAGTGATTTTGTGCCATACGTTGAACATTTAGGTCATTTTCGTCCTCCCAGGGCTTATTCTCGTCCAATTAGGGTTTTTAACCAATCTTGTGCATCCAATAAGTACATTTGTGTCATTGGTTGAACATTTAGGTCATTTTCGTCCTCCGAAGGCTTATTCTCGTCCAATTAGGGTTTTTAACCTCTCTTGTGCAACCAATAAGTCATTTTGTGTCATTGGTTGAACATTTAGGTCATTTTCGTCCTCCCTAGGCTTATTCTCATCCAATTAGAATTTTTAACCAATCTTATGCATCCAATAAGTGATTTTGTGCCATACGTTGAACATTTAGGTCATTTTCGTCCTCCCAAGGCTTATTCTCTTCCAATTAGGGTTTTTAACCAATCTTGTGCATCCAATAAGTGATTTTGTGCCATACGTTGAACATTTAGGTCATTTTCGTCCTCCCAGGGCTTATTCTCGTCCAATTAGGGTTTTTAACCAATCTTGTGCATCCAATAAGTACATTTGTGTCATTGGTTGAACATTTAGGTCATTTTCGTGCTCCCAAGGCTTATTCTCGTCCAATTAGGGTTTTTAACCAATCTTGTGCGTCCAATAAGTGATTTTGTGTCATTGGTTGAAAATTTAGGTCATTTTCGTCCTCCCAAGGCTTATTCTCGTCCAATTAGGGTTTTTAACCAATCTAGTGCATCCAATAAGTGATTTTGTGTCATTGGTTGAACATTTAGGTCATTTTCGTCCTTTATAGGCTTATTCTCGTCCAATTAGAATTTTTAACCAATCTTGTGCATCCAATAAGTGATTTTGTGCCATACGTTGAACATTTAGGTCATTTTCGTCCTCCCAGGGCTTATTCTCGTCCAATTAGGGTTTTAAACCAATCTTGTGCATCCAATAAGTACATTTGTGTCATTGGTTGAACATTTAGGTCATTTTCGTCCTCCAAAGGCTTATTCTCGTCCAATTAGGGTTTTTAACCAATCTTGTGCGTCCAATAAGTGATTTTGTGTCATTGGTTGAAAATTTAGGTCATTTTCGTCCTCCCAAGGCTTATTCTCGTCCAATTAGGGTTTTTAACCAATCTAGTGCATCCAATAAGTGATTTTGTGTCATTGGTTGAACATTTAGGTCATTTTCGTCCTTTATAGGCTTATTCTCGTCCAATTAGAATTTTTAACCAATCTTGTGCATCCAATAAGTGATTTTGTGCCATACGTTGAACATTTAGGTCATTTTCTTCCTCCCAGGGCTTATTCTCGTCCAATTAGGGTTTTAAACCAATCTTGTGCATCCAATAAGTACATTTGTGTCATTGGTTGAACATTTAGGTCATTTTCGTCCTCCAAAGGCTTATTCTCGTCCAATTAGAATTTTTAACCAATCTTGTGCATCCAATCAGTGATTTTGTGCCATACGTTGAACATTTAGGTCATTTTCGTCCTCCCAAGGCTTATTCTCGTCCAATTAGGGTTTTTAACCAATCTTGTGCATCCAATAAGTACATTTGTGCCTTACGTTGAACATTTAGGTCATTTTTGTCCTCCCAAGGCTTATTCTCGTCCAATTAGGGTTTTTAACCAATCTTGTGCATCAAATAAGTACATTTGTGTCATTGGTTGAACATTTAGGTCATTTTTGTCTTCCTAAGGCTTATTCTCGTCCAATTAGGGTTTTTAACCAATCTTGTGCATCCAATAAGTGATTTTGTGTCATTGGTTGAACATTTAGGTCATTTTCGTCGTCCATAGGCTTATTCTCGTCCAATTAGGGTTTTTAACCAATCTTGTGCATCCAATAAGTGATTTTCTATCATTGGTTAAACATTTAGGTCATTTTCTTCCTCCCAGGGCTTATTCTCGTCCAATTAGGGTTTTTAAGCAATCTTGTGCATCCAATATGTACATTTGTGTCATTGGTTGAACATTTAGGTCATTTTCGTCCTCACAAGGCTTATTGTCGTCCAATTAGGGTTTTTAACCTATCTTGTGCATCCAATAAGTGATTTTGTGTCATTGGTTGAACATTTAGGTCATTTTTGTCCTCCCTAGGCTTATTCTCGTCCAATTAGGGTTTTTAACCAATCTTGTGCATCCAATAAGTACATTTGTGTCATTGGTTGAACATTTAGGTCATTTTCGTCCTCCCAAGGCTTATTCTCGTCCTATTAGGGTTTTTAACCAATCTTGTGCATCCAATAAATGATTTTGTGTCATTGGTAGAATATTTAGGTCATTTTCCTCCTCCCAAGGCTTCTTCTCGTCCAATTAGGGTTTTTAACCAATCTTGTGCATCCAATAAATGATTTTGTGTCATTGGTAGAATATTTAGGTCATTTTCGTCCTCCCAAGGCTTATTCTCGCCCAATTAGGGTTTTTAACCAATCTTGTGCATCCAATTAGTGATTTTGTGTCATTGGTTGAATATTTAGGTCATTTTCGTTCTCCCAAGCCTTATTCTCGTCCAATTAGGGTTTTTAACCAATCTTGTGCATCCAATAAGTGATTTTGTGTCATTGGTTGAACATTTAGGTCATTTTCGTCTACCCAAGGCTTATTCTCGTCCAATTAGGGTTTTTAACCAATCTTGTGCATCCAATAAGTGATTTTGTGTCATTGGTTGAACATTTAGGTCATTTTCGTCCTCCCAAGGCTTATTCTCGTCCAATTAGGGTTTTTAACCAATCTTGTGCATCCAATAAAGGATTTTGTGTCATTGTTTGAACATTTAGGTTATTTTCGTCCTCCCAAGGCTTATTCTCGTCCAATTAGGGTTTTTAACCAATCTTGTGCATCCAATAAGTACATTTGTGTCATTGGTTGAACATTTAGGTCATTTTCGTCCTCCCAAGGCTTATTCTCGTCCAATTAGGGTTTTTATCCAATCTTGTGCATCCAATAAGTGATTTTGTGTCATTGGTTGAACATTTAGGTCATTTTCATCCTCCTAAGGCTTATTCTCGTCCAATTAGGGTTTTTAACCAATCTTGTGCATCCAATAAGTACATTTGTGTCATTGGTTGAACATTTAGGTCATTTTCGTCCTCCCAAGGCTTATTCTCGTCCAATTAGGGATTTTAACCAATCTTGTGCATCCAATAAGTGATTTTGTGTCGTTTGTTGAACATTTAAGTCGTTTTCGTCCTCCCAAGGCTTATTCTCGTCCAATTAGGGTTTTTAACCAATCTTGTGCATCCAATAAGTACATTTGTGTCATTGGTTGAACATTTAGGTCATTTTCGTCCTCCCAAGGCTTATTCTCGTCCAATTAGGGTTCTTTACCAATCTTATGCATCCAATAAGTACATATGTGCCATTGGTTGAACATTTAGGTCATATTCGTCATCCCAAGGCTTATTTTCGTCCAATTAGGGTTTGTAACCTATCTTGTGCATCCAATAAGTACATTTGTGTCATTGGTTGAACATTTAGGTCATTTTCGTCCTCCGTAGGCTTATTCTCGTCCAATTAGGGTTTTTAACCAATCTTGTGCATCCAATAAGTGATTTTGTGTCATTGGTTGAACATTTAGGTCATTGTCGTCCTCCCTAGGCTTATTCTCGTCCAATTAGGGTTTTTAACCAATCTTGTGCACCCAATAAGTGATTTTGTGCCATTCGTTGAACATTTAGGTCATTTTCGTCCTCCCAAGGCTTATTCTCGTCCAATTAGGGTTTTTAACCAATCTTGTGCATCCAATAAGTACATTTGTGTCATTGGTTGAACATTTAGGTCATTTTCGTCCTCCCAAGGCTTATTCTCGTCCAATTAGAGTTTTTAACCAATCTTGTGCATCGAATAAGTGATTTTGTGTCGTTGGTTGAACATTTAGGTCATTTTCGTCCTCCCAAGGCTTATTCTCGTCCAATTAGGGTTTTTAACCAATCTTGTGCATCCAATAAGTACATTTGTGTCATTGGTTGAACATTTAGGTCATTTTCGTCCTCCCAAGGCTTATTCTCGTCCAATTAGGGTTTTTAACAAATCTTGTGGATCCAATAATTACATTTGTGTCATTGGTTGAACATTTAGGTCATTTTCGTCCTCCCAAGGCTTATTCTCGTCCAATTAGGGTTTTTAACCAATCTTGTGCATCCAATAAGTACATTTGTGTCATTGGTTGAACATTTAGGTCATTTTCGTCCTCCCAAGGCTTATTCTCGTCCAATTAGGGATTTTCACCAATCTTGTGCATCCAATAAGTGATTTTGTGTCGTTTGTTGAACATTTAAGTCATTTTCGTCCTCCCAAGGCTTATTCTCGTCCAATTAGGGTTTTTAACCAATCTTGTGCATCCAATAAGTACATTTGTGTCATTGGTTGAACATTTAGGTCATTTTCGTCCTCCCAAGGCTTATTCTCGTCCAACTAGAGTTTTTAACCAATCTTGTGCATCCAATAAGTGAGTTTGTGTCGTTGGTTGAACATTTAGATCATTTTCGTCCTCCCAAGGCTTATTCTCGTCCAATTAGGGTTTTTAACCAATCTTGTGCATCCAATAAGTACATTTGTGTCATTGGTTGAACATTTAGGTCATTTTCGTCCTCCCAAGGCTTATTCTCGTCCAATTAGGGTTTTTAACCAATCTTGTGCATCCAATAAGTGATTTTGTGTCATTGGTTGAACATTTAGGTCATTATTGTCCTCCCAAGGCTTATTCTCGTCCAATTAGGGTTTTTAACCAATCTTGTGCATCCAATAAGTACATTTGTGTCATTGGTTGAACATTTAGGTCATTTTCGTCCTCCCAAGGATTATTCTCGTCCAATTAGGGTTTTTAACCAATCTTGTGCATCAATTAAGTGATTTTGTGTCATTGGTTGAACATTTAGGTCATTTTCGTCCTCCCTAGGCTTAATCTCGTCCAATTAGGGTTTTTAACGAATCTTGTGCATCCAATATGTACATTTGTGTCATTGGTTGAACATTTAGGTCATTTTCGTCCTCCCAAGGCTTATTCTCGTCCAATTAGGGTTTTTAACCAATCTTGTGCATCCAATAAGTGATTTTGTGTCATTGGTTGAACATTTAGGTCATTTTCGTCCTCCCTAGGCTTATTCTCGTCCAATTAGGGTTTTTAACCAATCTTGTGCATCCAATAAGTGATTTTGTGTCGTTGATTGAACATTTAGGTCATTTTCGTCCTCCCAAGGCTTATTCTCGTCCAATTAGGGTTTTTAACCAATCTTGTGCATCCAATAAGTACATTTGTGTCATTGGTTGAACATTTAGGTCATTTTCGTCCTCCCAAGGCTTATTCTCGTCCAATTAGGGTTTTTAACCAATCTTGTGCATCCAATAAGTGATTTTGTGCCATACATTGAACATTTAGGTCATTTACGTCCTCCCAAGGCTTATTCTCGTCCAATTAGGGTTTTTAACCAATCTTGTGCATCCAATAAGTACATTTGTGTCATTGGTTGAACATTTAGGTCATTTTCGTCCTCCCAAGGCTTATTCTCGTCCAATTAGGGTTTTTAACCAATCTTGTGCATCCAATAAGTACATTTGTGTCATTGGTTGAACATTTAGGTCATTTTCGTCCTCCCAAGGCTTATTCTCGTCCAATTAGGGTTTTTAACCAATCTTGTGCATCCAATAAGTACATTTGTGTCATTGGTTGAACATTTAGGTCATTTTCATCCTCCCAAGGCTTATTCTCGTCCAATTAGGGTTTTTAACCAATCTTGTGCATCCAATAAGTACATTTGTGTCATTGGTTGAACAATTATGTCATTTTCGTCCTCCCAAGGCTTATTCTCGTCCAATTAGGGTTTTTAACCAATCTTGTGCATCCAATAAGTACATTTGTGTCATTGGTTGAACATTTAGGTCATTTTCGTCCTCCCAAGGCTTATTCTCGTCCAATTAGTGTTTTTAACCAATCTTGTGCATCCAATAAGTACATTTGTGTCACTGGTTGAACATTTAGGTCATTTTCGTCCTCCCAAGGCTTATTCTCGTCCAATTAGGGTTTTTAACCAATCTTGTGCATCCAATAAGTACATTTGTGTCATTGGTTGAACATTTAGGTCATTTTCGTCCTCCCAAGGCTTATTCTCGTCCAATTAGGGTTTTTAACCAATCTTGTGCATTCAATAAGTCATTTTGTGTCACTGGTTTAACATTTAGGTCATTTTCGTCCTCCCTAGGCTTATTCTCGTCCAATTAGGGTTTTTAACCAATCTTGTGCTTCCAATAAGTGATTTTGTTCTATTGGTTGAACAATTAGGTCATTTTCGTCCTCCCAAGGCTTATTCTCGTCCAATTAGGGTTTTTAACCAATCTTGTGCATCCAATAAGTACATTTGTGTCATTGATTGAACATTTAGGTCATTTTCGTCCTCACAAGGCTTATTCTCGTCCAATTAGGGTTTTTAACCAATCTTGTGCATCCAATAAGTACATTTGTGTAATTGGTTGAACATTTAGGTCATTTGCGTCCTCCCAAGGTTTATTCTCGTCCAATTAAGGTTTTTAACCAATCTTGTGCATCCAATAAGTGATTTTGTGCCATTGGTTGAACATTTAGGTCATTTTCGTCCTCCCAAGGCTTATTCTCGTCCAATTAGGGTTTTTAACCAATCTTGTGCATCCAATAAGTGACTTTGTGTCATAGGTTGAACATTTAGGTCATTTTCGTCCTCCCTAGGCTTATTCTCGTCCAATTAGGGTTTTCAACCAATCTTGTGCATTCACTAAGTGATTTTGTGTCATTGGTTGAACATTTAGGCCATTTTTGTCCTCCCTAGTCTTATTCTCGTCCAATTAGGGTTTTTAACCAATCTTGTGCATCCAGTAAGTGATTTTGTGTCATTGGTCTAACATTTAGGTCATGTTCACCCTCTCAATGCTTATTCTCGACCAAATAGGGTTTTGAACCAATCTTGTGCATCCAATAAGTGACTTTGTGTCATAGGTTGAACATTTAGGTCATTTTCGTCCTCCCTAGGCTTATTCTCGTCCAATTAGGGTTTTCAACCAATCTTGTGCATTCACTAAGTGATTTTGTGTCATTGGTTGAACATTTAGGCCATTTTTGTCCTCCCTAGTCTTATTCTCGTCCAATTAAGGTTTTTAACCAATCTTGTGCATCCAATAAGTGATTTTGTGCCATTGGTTGAACATTTTGGTCATTTTCGTCCTCCCAAGGCTTATTCTCGTCCAATTAGGGTTTTTAACGAATCTTGTGCATCCAATAAGTACATTTCTGTCATTGGTTGAACATTTAGGTCATTTTCGTCCACCCAAGGCTTATTCTCGTCCAATTAGGGTTTTTAACCAATCTTGTGCATCCATTAAATGATTTTGTGTCATTGGTTGAACATTTAGGTCATTTTCGTCCTCCCTAGGCTTATTCTCGTCCAATTAGGGTTTTTAACCAATCTTGTGCATCCAATAAGTACATTTGTGTCATTGGTTGAACATTTAGGTCATTTTCGTCCTCCCAAAGCTTATTCTCATCCAATTAGGGTTTTTAACCAATGTTGTGCAACCAATAGGTACATTTGTGTCATTGGTTGAACATTTAGGTCATTTTCGTCCTCCCAAGGCTTATTCTCGTCCAATTAGGGTTTTTAACCAATCTTGTGCATCCAATAAGTGATTTTGTGTCATTGGTTGAACATTTAGGTCATTTTCGTCCTTTATAGGCTTATTCTCTTCCAATTAGGGTTTTTATCCAATCTTGTGCATCCAATAAGTGATTTTGTGTCATTGGTTGAACATTTAGGTCATTTTCGCCCTCCCTAGGCTTACTCTCATCCAATTAGAATTTTTAACCAATCTTATGCATCCAATAAGTGATTTTATTCCATACGTTGAACATTTAGGTCATTTTCGTCCTCCCAAGGCTTATTCCCGTCCAATTAGGGTTTTTAACCAATCTTGTGCATCCAATAAATGATTTCGTGTCATTGGTTGAACATTTAGGTCATTTTCGTCCTCCCAAGCCTTATTCTCGTCCAATTAGGTTTTTTAACCAATCTTGTGCATCCAATAAGTACATTTGTGTCATTGGTTGAACATTTAGGTCATTTTCGTCCTCCCAAGGCTTATTCTCGTCCAATTAGGGTTTTTATCCAATCTTGTGCATCCAATAAGTGATTTTGTGTCATTGGTTGAACATTTAGGTCATTTTTGTCCTCCCAAGGCTTATTCTCGTCCAATTAGGGATTTTAACCAATCTTGTGCATACAATAAGTGATTTTGTGTCATTGGTTGAACATTTAGGACATTTTCGTCCTCCCTAGGCTTATTCTCGTCCAATTAGGGTTTTTAACCAATCTTATGCATCCAATAAGTACATTTGTGTCATTGGTTGAACATTTAGGTCATTTTCGTCCTCCCAAGGCTTATTCTCGTCCAATTAGGGTTTTTAACCAATCTAGTGCATCCAATAAGTGATTTTGTGTCATTGGTTGAACATTTAGGTCATTTTCGTCCTCCCAAGGCTTATTCTCGTCCAATTAGGGTTTTTAACCAATCTTGTGCATCCAATAAGTGATTTTGTGTTATTGGTTGAACATTTTGGTCATTTTCGTCCTCCCAAGGCTTATTCTCGTCCAATTAGGGTTTTTAACCAATCTTGTGCATCCAATAAGTACATTTGTGTCATTGGTTGAACATTTAGGTCATTTTCGTCCTCCCAAGGCTTATTCTCGTCCAATTAGGGGTTTAAACCAATCTTGTGCATCCAATTAGTGCATTTGTGTCATTGGTTGAACATTTAGGTCATTTTCGTCCTCCCAAGGCTTATTCTCGTCCAATTAGGGTTTTTAACCAATCTTGTGCATCCAATAAGTGATTTTGTGCCATTGGTTGAACATTTAGGTCATTTTCGTCCTCCCAAGTCTTATTCTCTTCCAATTTGGGTTTTTAACCAATCTTATGCATTCAATAAGTGATTTTGTGTGATTCGTTGAACATTTAGGTCATTTTTGACCTCCCAAGGCTTATTCTCGTCCAATTAGGGTTTTTAACCAATCTTGTGCATCCAATAAGTACATTTGTGTCATTGGTTGAACATTTAGGTCATTTTCGTCCTCCCAAGGCTTATTCTCGTCCAATTAGGGATTTTAACCAATCTTGTGGATCCAATAAGTGATTTTGTGTCATTGGTTGAACATTTAGGTCATTTTCGACCTCCCAAGGCTTATTCTCGTCCAATTAGGGTTTTTAACCAATCTTGTGCATCCAATAAGTGATTTTGTGTCATTGGTTGAACATTTAGGTCATTTTCGTCCTCCATAGGCTTATTCTCGTCCAATTAGGGTTTTTAACCAATCTTGTGCATCTATTAAGTGATTTTCTATCATTGGTTGAACATTTAGGTCATTTTCGTCCTCCCAGGGCTTATTCTCGTGCAATTAGGGTTTTTAACCAATCTTGTGCATCCAATATGTACATTTGTGTCATTGGTTGAACATTTAGGTCATTTTCTTTCTCACAAGGCTTATTCTCGTCCAATTAGGGTTTTTAACCTATCTTGTGCATCCAATAAGTGATTTTGTGTCATTGGTTGAACATTTAGGTCATTTTTGTCCTCTCTAGGCTTATTCTCGTCCAATTAGGGTTTTTAACCAATCTTGTGCATCCAATAAGTACATTTGTGTCATTGGTTGAACATTTAGGTCATTTTCCTCCTCCCAAGGCTTATTCTCGTCCAATTAGGGTTTTTATCCAATCTTGTGCATCCAATAAGTGATTTTGTTTCATTGGTTGAACATTTAGGTCATTTTCGCCCTCCCTAGGCTTATTCTCATCCAATTAGAATTTTTAACCAATCTTATGCATCCAATAAGTGATTTTGTGCCATACGTTGAACATTTAGGTCATTTTCGATCTCCCAAGGCTTATTCTCGACCAATTAGGGTTTTTAACCAATCTTGTGCATCGAATAAGTGATTTTGTGCCATACGTTGAACATTTAGGTCATTTTCGTCCTCCCTGGGCTTATTATCGTCCAATTAGGGTTTTTAACCAATCTTGTGCATCCAATAAGTACATTTGTGTCATTGGTTGAACATTTAGGTGATTTTCGTCCTCACAAGGCTTATTCTCGTCCAATTAGGGTTTTTAACCAATCTTGTGCATCCAATAAATGATTTCGTGTCATTGGTTGAACATTTAGGTCATTTTCGTCCTCCCAAGCCTTATTCTCGTCCAATTAGGTTTTTTAACCAATCTTGTGCATCCAATAAGTACATTTGTGTCATTGGTTGAACATTTAGGTCATTTTCGTCCTCCCAAGGCTTATTCTCTTCCAATTAGGGTTTTTATCAAATCTTGTGCATCCAATAAGTGATTTTGTGTCAATGGTTGAACATTTAGGTCATTTTCGTCCTCCCAAGGCTTATTCTCGGCCAATTAGGGATTTTAACCAATCTTGTGCATACAATAAGTGATTTTGTGTCATTCGTTGAACATTTAGGACATTTTCGTCCTCCCTAGGCTTATTCTCGTCCAATTAGGGTTTTTAACCAATCTTATGCATCAAATAAGTACATTTGTGTCATTGGTTGAACATTTTGGTCATTTTCGTCCTCCCAAGGCTTATTCTCGTCCAATTAGGGTTTTTAACCAATCTAGTGCATCCAATAAGTGATTTTGTGTCATTGGTTGAACATTTAGGTCATTTTCGATCTCCCAAGGCTTATTCTCGTCCAATTAGGGTTTTTAACCAATCTTGTGCAACGAATAAGTGATTTTGTGCCATACGTTGAACATTTAGGTCATTTTCGTCCTCCCAGGGCTTATT
>JBBPBP010000564.1:54346-100179 GCA_037974735.1 Cicer chorassanicum
TTTTAACCAATCTTGTGCATACAATAAGTGATTTTGTGTCATTGGTTGAACATTTAGGACATTTTCGTCCTCCCTAGGCTTATTCTCGTCCAATTAGGGTTTTTAACCAATCTTATGCATCCAATAAGTACATTTGTGTCATTGGTTGAACATTTAGGTCATTTTCGTCCTCCCAAGGCTTATTCTCGTCCAATTAGGGTTTTTATCCAATCTTGTGCATCCAATAAGTGATGTTGTGTCATTGGTTGAACATTTAGGTCATTTTTGTCCTCCCAAGGCTTATTCTCGTCCAATTAGGGATTTTAACCAATCTTGTGCATACAATAAGTGATTTTGTGTCATTGGTTGAACATTTAGGACATTTTCGTCCTCCCTAGGCTTATTCTCGTCCAATTAGGGTTTTTAACAAATCTTATGCATCCAATAAGTACATTTGTGTCATTGGTTGAACATTTAGGTCATTTTCGTCCTCACAAGGCTTATTCTCGTCCAATTAGGGTTTTTAACCTATCTTGTGCATCCAATAAGTGATTTTGTGTCATTGGTTGAACATTTAGGTCATTTTTGTCCTCCCTAGGCTTATTCTCGTCCAATTAGGGTTTTTAACCAATCTTTTGCATCCAATAAGTACATTTGTGTCATTGGTTGAACATTCAGGTCATTTTCCTCCTCCCAAGACTTATTCTCGTCCAATTAGGGTTTTTATCCAATCTTGTGCATCCAATAAGTGATTTTGTGTCATTGGTTGAACATTTAGGTCATTTTCGCCCTCCCTAGGCTTATTCTCATCCAATTAGAATTTTTAACCAATCTTATGCATCCAATAAGTGATTTTGTGCCATACGTTGAACATTTAGGTCATTTTCGATTTCCCAAGGCTTATAATCGTCCAATTAGGGTTTTTAACCAATCTTGTGCATCCAATAAGTGATTTTGTGCCATACGTTGAACATTTAGGTCATTTTCGTCCTCCCAGGGCTTATTCTCGTCCAATTAGGGTTTTTAACCAATCTTGTGCATCCAATAAGTACATTTGTGTCATTGGTTGAACATTTAGGTCATTTTCATCCTCACAAGGCTTATTCTCGTCCAATTAGGGTTTTTAACCTATCTTGTGCATCCAATAAGTGATTTTGTGTCATTGGTTGAACATTTAGGTCATTTTTGTCCTCCCTAGGCTTATTCTCTTCCAATTAGGGTTTTTAAGCAATCTTGTGCATCCAATAAGTACATTTGTGTCATTGGTTGAACATTTAGGTCATTTTCGTCCTCCCAAGGCTTATTCTCGTCTAATTAGGGTTTTTATCCAATCTTGGGCATCCAATAAGTGATTTTGTGTCATTGGTTGAACATTTAGGTCATTTTCGCCCTCCCTAAGCTTACTCTCATCCAATTAGAATTTTTAACCAATCTTATGCATCCAATAAGTGATTTTGTGCCATACGTTGAACATTTAGGTCATTTTCGTCCTCCCAGGGCTTATTCTCGTGCAATTAGGGTTTTTAACCAATCTTGTGCATCCAATATGTACATTTGTGTCATTGGTTGAACATTTAGGTCATTTTCATCCTCACAAGGCTTATTCTCGTCCAATTAGGGTTTTTAACCTATCTTGTGCATCCAATAAGTGATTTTGTGTCATTGGTTGAACATTTAGGTCATTTTTGTCCTCCCTAGGCTTATTCTCGTCCAATTAGGGTTTTTAACCAATCTTGTGCATCCAATAAGTACATTTGTGTCATTGGTTGAACATTTAGGTCATTTTTGTCCTCCCAAGGCTTATTCTCGTCCTATTAGGGTTTGTATCCAATCTTGTGGATCCAATAAGTGATTTTGTGTCATTGGTTGAACATTTAGGTCATTTTCGCCCTCCCTAGGCTTATTCTCATCCAATTAGAATTTTTAACCAATCTTATGCATCCAATAAGTGATTTTGTGCCATACATTGAACATTTAGGTCATTTTTGTCCTCCCAAGGCTTATTCTCGTCCAATTAGGGTTTTTAACCAATCTTGTGCATCCAATAAGTGATTTTGTGCCATACGTTGAACATTTAGGTCATTTTCGTCCTCCCAGGGCTTATTCTCGTCCAATTAGGGTTTTTAACCAATCTTGTGCATCCAATAAGTACATTTGTGTCATTGGTTGAACATTTAGGTCATTTTCGTCCTCCCTAGGCTTATTCTCGTCCAATTAGGGTTTCTAACCAATCTTGTGCATCCAATAAGTGATTTTGTGTCATTGGTTGAACATTTAGGTCATTTTCGTCCTCCCAAGGCTTATTCTCATCCAATTAGGGTTTTTAACCAATCTTGTGCATCCAATAAGTACATTTGTGTCATTGGTTGAACATTTAGGTCATTTTCGTCTTCCCAAGGCTTATTCTCGTCCAATTAGGGTTTTTAACCAATCTTGTGCATCCAATAAGTGATTTTGTGTCATTGGTTGAACATTTAGGTCATTTTCGTCCTCCCAAGGCTTATTCTTGCCAATTAGGGTTTTTAACGAATGTTGTGCATCCAATAAGTGATTTTGTGTCATTGGTTGAACATTTAGGTCATTTTCGTCCTGCCTAGGCTTATTCACGTCCAATTAGGGTTTTTAACCAATCTTGTGCATCCAATAAGTACATTTGTGTCATTGGTTGAACATTTAGGTCATTTTCGTCCTCCCAAGGCTTATTCTCGTCCAATTAGGGTTTTTAACCAATCTTGTGCATCCAATAAGTACATGTGTCATTGGTTGAACATTTTGGTCATTTTCTTCCTCCCAAGGCTTATTCTCGTCCAATTAGGGTTTTTAACCAATCTTGTGCATCCAATAAGTACATTTGTGTCATTGGTTGAACATTTAGGTCATTTTCGTCTTCCCAAGGCTTATTCTCGTCCAATTAGGGTTTTTAACCAATCTTGTGCATCCAATAAGTGATTTTGTGTCATTGGTTGAACATTTAGGTCATATTCGTCTTCCCATGGCTTATTCTCGTCCAATTAGGGTTTTTAACCAATCTTGTGGATCCAATAAGTACATTTTTGTCATTGGTTCAACATTTAGGTCATTTTCGTCCTCCCTAGGCTTATTCTCGTCCAATTCGGGTTTTTAACCAATCTTGTGGATCCAATAAGTGATTTTGTTTTATTGGTTGAACATTTAGGTCATTTTCGTCCTCCCGAGGCTTATTCTCGTCCAATTAGGGTTTTTAACCAATCTTGTGCATCCAATAAGTACATTTGTGTCATTGGTTGAACATTTAGGTCATTTTCGTCTTCCCAAGGCTTATTCTCGTCCAATTAGGGTTTTTAACCAATCTTGTGCATCCAATAAGTGATTTTGTGTCATTGGTTGAACATTTAGGTCATTTTCGCCCTCCCTAGGCTTACTCTCATCCAATTAGAATTTTTAACCAATCTTATGCATCCAATAAGTGATTTTGTGCCATACGTTGAACATTTAGGTCATTTTCGTCCTCCCCAGGCTTATTCCCGTCCAATTAGGGTTTTTAACCAATCTTGTGCATCCAATAAGTGATTTTAAGCCATACGTTGAACATTTAGGTCATTTTCGTCCTCCCAGGGCTTATTCTCGTCCAATTAGGGTTTTTAACCAATCTTGTGCATCCAATAAGTACATTTGTGTCATTGGTTGAACATTTAGGTCATTTTCGTCTTCCCAAGGCTTATTCTCGTCCAATTAGGGTTTTTAACCAATCTTGTGCATCCAATAAGTGATTTTGTGTCATTGGTTGAACATTTAGGTCATTTTCGTCCTCCCTAGGCTTATTCTCTTCCAATTAGGGTTTTTAACCAATCTTGTGCATCCAATAAGTACTTTTGTGTCATTGGTTGAACATTTAGGTCATTTTCGTCCTCCCTAGGCTTATTCTCGTCCAATTAGGGTTTTTAACCAATCTTGTGCATCCAATAAGTGATTTTGAGTCATTGGTTGAACATTTAGGTCATTTTTGTCCTCCCTTGGCTTATTCTCGTCCAATTTGGGTTTTTAACCAATCTTGTGCATCCAATAAGTGATTTTGTGCCATTGGTTGAAAATTTAGGTCATTTTCGTCCTCCCAAGGCTTATTCTCGTCCAATTAGGGTTTTTAACAAATCTTGTGCATCCAATAAGTGATTTTGTGTCATTGGTTGAACATTTAGGTCATTTTCGTCCTCCCTAGGCTTATTCTCGTCCAATTAGGGTTTTTAACCAATCTTGTGCATCCAATAAGTACATTTGTGTCATTGGTTGAACATTTAGGTCATTTTCATCCACCGAATGCTTATTCTCGTCCAATTAGGGTTTTTAACCAATCTTGTGCATCCAACAAGTGATTTTGTGTCATTGGTTGAACATTTTGGTCATTTTCGTCCTCCCAAGGCTTATTCTCGTCCAATTAGGGTTTTTAACCAATCTTGTGCATCCAATAAGTGATTTTGTGTCATTGGTTGAACATTTAGGTCATTTTCGTCCTCCCAAAGCTTATTCTCGTCCAATTAGGGTTTTTAACCAATCTTGTGCATCCAATAAGGGATTTTGTGTCATTGGTTGAACATTTAGGTCATTGTCGTCCTTTATAGGCTTATTCTCGTCCAATTAGAATTTTTAACCAATATTGTGCATCCAATAAGTGATTTTGTGCCATACGTTGAACATTTAGGTCATTTTCGTCCTCCCAGGGCTTATTCTCGTCCAATTAGGGTTTTTAACCAATCTTGTGCATCCAATAAGTACATTTGTGTCATTGGTTGAACATTTAGGTCATTTTCCTCCTCCCAAGGCTTATTCTCGTCCAATTAGGGTTTTTATCCAATCTTGTGCATCCAATAAGTGATTTTGTGTCATTGGTTGAACATTTAGGTCATTTTCGCCCTCCCTAGGCTTATTCTCATCCAATTAGAATTTTTAACCAATCTTATGCATCCAATAAGTGATTTTGTGCCATACGTTGAACATTTAGGTCATTTTCGATCTCCCAAGGCTTATTCTCGTCCAATTAGGGTTTTTAACCAATCTTGTGCAACGAATAAGTGATTTTGTGCCATACGTTGAACATTTAGGTCATTTTCGTCCTCCCAGGGCTTATTATCGTCCAATTAGGGTTTTTAACCAATCTTGTGCATCCAATAAGTACATTTGTGTCATTGGTTGAACATTTAGGTGATTTTCGTCCTCACAAGGCTTATTCTCGTCCAATTAGGGTTTTTAACCAATCTTGTGGATCCAATAAATGATTTCGTGTCATTGGTTGAACATTTAGGTCATTTTCGTCCTCCCAAGCCTTATTCTCGTCCAATTAGGTTTTTTAACCAATCTTGTGCATCCAATAAGTACATTTGTGTCATTGGTTGAACATTTAGGTCATTTTCGTCCTCCCAAGGCTTATTCTCGTCCAATTAGGGTTTTTATCCAATCTTGTGCATCCAATAAGTGATTTTGTGTCATTGGTTGAACATTTAGGTCATTTTTGTCCTCCCAAGGCTTATTCTCGTCCAATTAGGGATTTTAACCAATCTTGTGCATACAATAAGTGATTTTGTGTCATTGGTTGAACATTTAGGACATTTTCGTCCTCCCTAGGCTTATTCTCGTCCAATTAGGGTTTTTAACCAATCTTATGCATCCAATAAGTACATTTGTGTCATTGGTTGAACATTTCGGTCATTTTTGTCCTCCCAAGGCTTATTCTCGTCCAATTAGGGTTTTTAACCAATCTAGTGCATCCAATAAGTGATTTTGTGTCATTGGTTGAACATTTAGGTCATTTTCGTCCTTTATAGGCTTATTCTCGTCCAATTAGAATTTTTAACCAATCTTGTGCATCCAATAAGTGATTTTGTGCCATACGTTGAACATTTAGGTCACTTTCGTCCTCCCAGGGCTTATTCTCGTCCAATTAGGGTTTTTAACCAATCTTGTGCATCCAATAAGTACATTTGTGTCATTGGTTGAACATTTAGGTCATTTTCGTCCTCACAAGGCTTATTCTCGTCCAATTAGGGTTTTTAACCTATCTTGTGCATCCAATAAGTGATTTTGTGTCATTGGTTGAACATTTAGGTCATTTTTGTCCTCCCTAGGCTTATTCTCGTCCAATTAGGGTTTTTAACCAATCTTTTGCATCCAATAAGTACATTTGTGTCATTGGTTGAACATTCAGGTCATTTTCCTCCTCCCAAGGCTTATTATCGTCCAATTAGGGTTTTTATCCAATCTTGTGCATCCAATAAGTGATTTTGTGTCATTGGTTGAACATTTAGGTCATTTTCGCCCTCCCTAGGCTTATTCTCATCCAATTAGAATTTTTAACCAATCTTATGCATCCAATAAGTGATTTTGTGCCATACGTTGAACATTTAGGTCATTTTCGATTTCCCAAGGCTTATTCTCGTCCAATTAGGGTTTTTAACCAATCTTGTGCATCCAATAAGTGATTTTGTGCCATACGTTGAACATTTAGGTCATTTTCGTCCTCCCAGGGCTTATTCTCGTCCAATTAGGGTTTTTAACAAATCTTGTGCATCCAATAAGTACATTTGTGTCATTGGTTGAACATTTAGGTCATTTTCGTCCTCATAAGGCTTATTCTCGTCCAATTAGGGTTTTTAACCTATCTTGTGCATCCAATAAGTGATTTTGTGTCATTGGTTGAACATTTAGGTCATTTTTGTCCTCCCTAGGCTTATTCTCTTCCAATTAGGGTTTTTAAGCAATCTTGTGCATCCAATAAGTACATTTGTGTCATTGGTTGAACATTTAGGTCATTTTCGTCCTCCCAAGGCTTATTCTCGTCTCATTAGGGTTTTTATCCAATCTTGTGTATCCAATAAGTGATTTTGTGTCATTGGTTGAACATTTAGGTCATTTTCGCCCTCCCTAGGCTTACTCTCATCCAATTAGAATTTTTAACCAATCTTACGCATCCAATAAGTGATTTTTTGCCATACGTTGAACATTTAGGTCATTTTCGTCCTCCCAAGGCTTACTCCCGTCCAATTAGGGTTTTTAACCAATCTTGTGCATCCAATAAGTGATTTTGTGCCATACGTTGAACATTTAGGTCATTTTCGTCCTCCCAGGGCTTATTCTCATCCAATTAGGGTTTTTAACCAATCTTGTGCATCCAATAAGTACATTTGTGTCATTGGTTGAACATTTAGGTGATTTTCGTCCTCACAAGGCTTATTCTCGTCCAATTAGGGTTTTTAACCAATCTTGTGCATCCAATAAATGATTTCGTGTCATTGGTTGAACATTTAGGTCATTTTCGTCCTCCCAAGCCTTATTCTCGTCCAATTAGGATTTTTAACTAATCTTGTGCATCCAATAAGTACATTTGTGTCATAGGTTGAACATTTAGGTCATTTTCGTCCTCCCAAGGCTTATTCTCGTCCAATTAGGGTTTTTATCCAATCTTGTGCATCCAATAAGTGATTTTGTGTCATTGGTTGAACATTTAGGTCATTTTCGTCCTCCCAAGGCTTATTCTCGTCCAATTAGGGATTTTAACCAATCTTGTGCATCCAATAAGTGATTTTGTGTCATTGGTTGAACATTTAGGTCATTATCCTCCTCCCAAGGCTTCTTCTCGTCCAATTAGGGTTTTTAACCAATCTTGTGCATCCAATAAGTACATTTGTGTCATTGGTTGAACATTTAGGTCATTTTCGTCCTCCCAAGGCTTATTCTCATCCAATTAGGGTTTTTAACCAATCTTGTGCATCCAATAAGTGATTTTGTGTCACTGGTTGAACATTTAGGTCGTTTTCGTCCTCCCAAGGCTTATTCTCGTCCAATTAGGGTTTTTAACCAATCTTGTGCATCCAATAAGTACATTTGTGTCATTGGTTGAACATTTAGGTCATTTTCGTCCTCCCAAGGCTTATTCTCGTCCAATTAGGGTTTTTAACCAATCTTGTTCATCCAATAAGTGATTTTGTGTCATTGGTTGAACATTTAGGTCATTTTCGTCCTCCCAAGGCTTATTCTCGTCCAATTAGGGTTTTTAACCAATCTTGTGCATCCAATAAGTGAGTTTGTGTCATTGGTTGAACATTTAGGTCATTTTCGTCTTCCCAAGGCTTATTCTCGTCCAATTAGGGTTTTTAACCAATCTTGTGCATCCAATAAGTACATTTGTGTCATTGGTTGAACATTTAGGTCATTTTCGTCCTCCCAAGGCTTATTCTCGTCCAATTAGGGTTTTTAACCAATCTTGTGCATCCAATAAGTACATTTGTGTCATTGGTTGGACATTTAGGTCATTTTCGTCCTCCCAAGGCTTTTTCTCGTCCAATTAGGGTTTTTAACCAATCTTGTGCATCCAATAAGTACATTTTTGTCATTGGTTGAACATTTAGGTCATTTTCGTCCTCCCAAGGCTTACTCTCGTCCAATTAGGGTTTTTAACCAATCTTGTGCATCCAATAATTACATTTGTGTCATTGGTTGAACATTTAGGTCATTTTCGTCCTCCCAAGGCTTATTCTCGTCCAATTAGGGTTTTTAACCAATCTTGTGCATCCAATAAGTACATTTGTGTCATTGGTTGAACATTTAGGTCATTTTCGTCCTCCCAAGGCTTATTCTCGTCCAATTAGGGTTTTTAACCAATCTTGTGCATCCAATAAGTGATTTTGTGTCATTGGTTGAACATTTAGGTCATTTTCGTGCTCCCAAGGCTTATTCCCGTCCAATTAGGGTTTTTTACCAATCTTATCCATCCAATAAGTACATTTGTGTCATTGATTGAACATTTAGGTCATTTTCGTCCTCCCAAGGCTTATTCTCATCCAATTAGGGTTTTTAACCAATCTTGTGCATCCAATAAGTACATTTATGTGATTGGTTGAACATTTAGGTCATTTTCTTCCTCCCAAGGCTTATTCTCGTCCAATTAGGGTTTTTAACCAATCTTGTGCATCCAATAAGTACATTTGTGTCATTGGTTGAACATTTAGGTCATTTTCGTCCTCCCAAGGCTTATTCTCGTCCAATTAGGGTTTTTAACCAATCTTGTGCATCCAATAAGTGATTTTGTGTCGTTGGTAGAACATTTAGGTCATTTTCGTCCTCCCAAGGCTTATTCTCGTCCAATTAGGGTTTTTAACCAATCTTGTGCATCCAATAAGTACATTTGTGTCATTGGTTGAACATTTAGGTCATTTTCGTCCTCCCAAGGCTTATTCTCGTCCAATTAGGGTTTTTAACCAATCTTGTGCATCCAATAAGTGATTTTGTGTCATTGGTTGAACATTTAGGTCATTATTGTCCTCCCAAGGCTTATTCTCGTCCAATTAGGGTTTTTAACCAATCTTGTGCATCCAATAAGTACATTTGTGTCATTGGTTGAACATTTAGGTCATTTTCGTCCTCCCAAGGCTTATTCTCGTCCAATTAGGGTTTTTAACCAATCTTGTGCAATCAATAAGTGATTTTGTGTCATTGGTTGAACATTTAGGTCATTTTCGTCCTCCCTAGGCTTATTCTCGTCCAATTAGGGTTTTTAACCAATCTTGTGCATCCAATAAGTACATTTGTGTCATTGGTTGAACATTTAGGTCATTTTCGTCCTCCCAAGGCTTATTCTCGTCCAATTAGGGTTTTTAACCAATCTTGTGCATCCAATAAGTTCATTTGTGTCATTGGTTGAACATTTAGGTCATTTTCGTCCTCCCAAGGCTTATTCTTGTCCAATTAGGGTTTTTAACCTATCTTGTGCATCCAATAAGTGATTTTGTGTCATTGGTTGAACATTTAGGTCATTTTCGTCCTCCCAAGGCTTATTCTCGTCCAATTAGGGTTTTTAACCAATCTTGTGCATCCAATAAGTGATTTTGTGCCATACATTGAACATTTAGGTCATTTACGTCCTCCCAAGGCTTATTCTCGTCCAATTAGGGTTTTTAACCAATCTTGTGCATCCAATAAGTACATTTGTGTCATTGGTTGAACATTTAGGTCATTTTCGTCCTCCCAAGGCTTATTCTCGTCCAATTAGGGTTTTTAACCAATCTTGTGCATCCAATAAGTACATTTGTGTCATTGGTTGAACATTTAGGTCATTTTCGTCCTCCCAAGGCTTATTCTCGTCCAATTAGGGTTTTTAACCAATCTTGTGCATCCAATAAGTACATTTGTGTCATTGGTTGAACATTTAGGTCATTTTCGTCCTCCCAAGGCTTATTCTCGTCCAATTAGGGTTTTAAACCAATCTTGTGCATCCAATAAGTGATTTTGTGTCGTTAGTTGAACATTTAAGTCATTTTCGTCCTCCCAAGGCTTATTCTCGTCCAATTAGGGTTTTTAACCAATCTTGTGCATCCAATAAGTACATTTGTGTCATTGGTTGAACATTTAGGTCATTTTCGTCCTCCCAAGGCTTATTCTCGTCCAATTAGGGTTTTTAACCAATCTTGTGCATCCAATAAGTACATTTGTGTCATCGGTTGAACGTTTAGGTCATTTTCGTCCTCCCAAGGCTTATTCTCCTCCAATTAGGGTTTTTAAACAATCTTGTGCATCCAATTAGCGATTTTGTGTCATTGGTTGAACATTTAGGTCATTTTCGTCCTCCCTAGGCTTATTCTCGTCCAATTAGGGTTTTTAACCAATCTTGTGCATCCAATAAGTGATTTTGTGTCATTGGTTGAACATTTAGGTCATTTTTCGTCCTCCCAAGGCTTATTCTCCTCCAATTAGGGTTTTTAACCAAGCTCGTGCATCCAATAAGTGATTTTTTGTCATTGGTTGAACATTTAGGTCATTTTCGTCCTCCCAAAGCTTATTCTCGTCCAATTAGGGTTTTTAACCAATCTTGTGCATCCAATAAGTACATTTGTGTCATTGGTTGAACATTTAGGTCATTTTCGTCCTCCCAAGGCTTATTCTCGTCCAATTAGGGTTTTTAACCAATCTTGTGCATCCAATAAGTGATTTTGTGTCATTGGTTGAACATTTAGGTCATTTTCGTCCTCCCTAGGCTTATTCTCGTCCAATTAGGGTTTTTAACCAATCCTATGCATCCAATAAGTACATTTGTGTCATTGGTTGAACATTTAGGTCATTTTCGTCCTCCCAAGGCTTATTCTCGTCCAATTAGGGTTTTTAACCAATCTTGTGCATCCAATAAGTGATTTTGTGTCATTGGTTGAACACTTAGGTCATTTTCGTCCTCTCTAGGCTTATTCTTGTCCAATTAGGGTTTTTAACCAATCTTGTGCATCCAATACGTACATTTGTGTCATTGGCTGAACATTTATGTCATTTTCGTCCTCCCTAGGCTTATTCTCGTCCAATTAGGGTTTTTAACCAATCTTGTGCATCCAATAAGTACATTTGTGTCATTGGTTGAACATTTAGGTCATTTTCGTCCTCCCAAGGCTTATTCTCGTCCAATTAGGGTTTTTAACCAATCTTGTGCATCCAATAAGTGATTTTGTGTCATTGGTTGAACATTTAGGTCATTTTCGTCCTCCCAAGGCTTATTCTCCTCCAATTAGGGTTTTTAACCAATTTTGTGCATCCAATAAGTGATTTTGTGTCGTTGGTTGAACATTTAGGTCATTTTCGTCCTCCCAAGGCTTATTCTCGTCCAATTAGGGTTTTAAACCAATTTTGTGCATCCGATAAGTGATTTTCTGTCATTGGTTGAACAATTAGGTCATTTTCGTCCTCCCAATGCTTATTCTCATCCAATTAGGGTTTTTAACCAATCTTGTGCATCCAATAAGTGATTTTGTGTCGTTGGTTGAACATTTAGGTCATTTTCGTCCTCCCAAGGCTTATTCTCGTCCAATTAGGGTTTTTAACCAATCTTGTGCATCCAATAAGTATATTTGTGTCATTGGTTGAACATTTAGGTCATTTTCGTCCTCCCAAGGCTTATTCTCGTCCAATTAGGGATTTTAACCAATCTTGTGCATACAATAAGTGATTTTGTGTCATTGGTTGAACATTTAGGTCATTTTCGTCCTCCCAAGGCTTATTCTCGTCCAATTAGGGATTTTAACCAATCTTGTGCATACAATAAGTGATTTTGTGTCATTGGTTGAACATTTAGGACATTTTCGTCCTCCCTAGGCTTATTCTCGTCCAATTAGGGTTTTTAACCAATCTTATGCATCCAATAAGTACATTTGTGTCATTGGTTGAACATTTAGGTCATTTTCATCCCCCCAAAGGCTTATTCTCGTCCAATTAGGGTTTTTAACCAATCTAGTGCATCCAATAAGTGATTTTGTGTCATTGGTTGAACATTTAGGTCATTTTCGTCCTTTATAGGCTTATTCTCTTCCAATTAGGGTTTTTATCCAATCTTGTGCATCCAATAAGTGATTTTGTGTCATTGGTTGAACATTTAGGTCATTTTCGCCCTCCCTAGGCTTACTCTCATCCAATTAGAATTTTTAACCAATCTTATGCATCCAATAAGTGATTTTATTCCATACGTTGAACATTTAGGTCATTTTCGTCCTCCCAAGGCTTATTCCCGTCCAATTAGGGTTTTTAACCAATCTTGTGCATCCAATAAATGATTTCGTGTCATTGGTTGAACATTTAGGTCATTTTCGTCCTCCCAAGCCTTATTCTCGTCCAATTAGGTTTTTTAACCAATCTTGTGCATCCAATAAGTACATTTGTGTCATTGGTTGAACATTTAGGTCATTTTCGTCCTCCCAAGGCTTATTCTCTTCCAATTAGGGTTTTTATCAAATCTTGTGCATCCAATAAGTGATTTTGTGTCAATGGTTGAACATTTAGGTCATTTTCGTCCTCCCAAGGCTTATTCTCGGCCAATTAGGGATTTTAACCAATCTTGTGCATACAATAAGTGATTTTGTGTCATTCGTTGAACATTTAGGATATTTTCGTCCTCCCTAGGCTTATTCTCGTCCAATTAGGGTTTTTAACCAATCTTATGCATCCAATAAGTACATTTGTGTCATTGGTTGAACATTTTGGTCATTTTCGTCCTCCCAAGGCTTATTCTCGTCCAATTAGGGTTTTTAACCAATCTAGTGCATCCAATAAGTGATTTTGTGTCATTGGTTGAACATTTAGGTCATTTTCGTCCTTTATGGCTTATTCTTGTCCAATTAGAATTTTTAACCAATCTTGTGCATCCAATTACTGATTTTGTGCCATACGTTGAACATTTAGGTCATTTTCGTCCTCCCAGGGCTTATTCTCGTCCAATTATGGTTTTTAACCAATCTTGTGCATCCAATAAGTACATTTGTGTCATTGGTTGAACATTTAGGTCATTTTCCTCCTCCCAAGGCTTATTCTCGTCCAATTAGGGTTTTTATCCAATCTTGTGCATCCAATAAGTGATTTTGTGTCATTGGTTGAACATTTAGGTCATTTTCGCCCTCCCTAGGCTTATTCTCATCCAATTAGAATTTTTAACCAATCTTATGCATCCAATAAGTGATTTTGTGCCATACGTTGAACATTTAGGTCATTTTCGATCTCCCAAGGCTTATTCTCGTCCAATTAGGGTTTTTAACCAATCTTGTGCAACGAATAAGTGATTTTGTGCCATACGTTGAACATTTAGGTCATTTTCGTCCTCCCAGGGCTTATTATCGTCCAATTAGGGTTTTTAACCAATCTTGTGCATCCAATAAGTACATTTGTGTCATTGGTTGAACATTTAGGTGATTTTCGTCCTCACAAGGCTTATTCTCGTCCAATTAGGGTTTTTAACCAATCTTGTGCATCCAATAAGTACATTTGTGTCATTGGTTGAACATTTAGGTCATTTTCGTCCTCACAAGGCTTATTCTCGTCCAATTAGGGTTTTTAACCTATCTTGTGCATCCAATAAGTGATTTTGTGTCATTGGTTGAACATTTAGGTCATTTTTGTCCTCCCTAGGCTTATTCTCTTCCAATTAGGGTTTTTAACCAATCTTGTGCATCCAATAAGTACATTTGTGTCATTGGTTGAACATTTAGGTCATTTTCGTCCTCCCAAGGCTTATTCTCGTCTAATTAGGGTTTTTAACCAATCTTGTGCATCCAATAAGTACATTTGTGTCATTGGTTGAACATTTAGGTCATTTTCGTCCTCCAAAGGCTTATTCTCGTCCAATTAGGGTTTTTAACCTATCTTGTGCATCCAATAAATGATTTTGTGTCATTGGTTGAACATTTAGGTCATTTTCGTCCTCCCTAGGCTTATTCTCGTCGAATTAGAGTTTCTAACCAATCTTGTGCATCCAATAAGTACATTTGTGTCATTGGTTGAACATTTAGGTCATTTTCGTCCTCCCAAGGCTTATTCTCGTCTAATTAGGGTTTTTAACCAATCTTGTGCATCCAATAAGTACATTTGTGTCATTGGTTGAACATTTAGGTCATTTTCGTCCTCCGAAGGCTTATTCTCGTCCAATTAGGGTTTTTAACCAATCTTGTGCATCCAATAAGTACATTTGTGTCATTGGTTAAACATTTAGGTCATTTATGTCCTCCCTAGACTTATTCTCATCCAATTAGGGTTTTTAACCAATCTTGTGTATCCAATAAGTGATTTTGTGTCATTGGTTGAACATTTAGGTCATTTTCGTCCTCCCTAGGCTTATTCTCGTCCAATTAGGGTTTTTAACCAATCTTGTGCATCCAATAAGTGATTTTGTGTCATTGGTTGAACATTTAGGTCATTTTCGTCCTCCCAAGGCTTATTCTCGTCCAATTAGGGTTTTTAACCAATCTTGTGCATCTAAAAAGTGATTTTGTGTCTTTGGTTTAACATTTAGGTCATTTTCGTGCTCCCGAGGCTTATTCTCGTCCAATTAGGGTTTTTAACCCATCTTGTGCATCCAATAACTACATTTGTGTCATTGGTTAAACATTTAGGTCATTTTCGTCCTCCCTAGACTTATTCTCGTCCAATTAGGGTTTTTAACCAATCTTGTGTATCCAATAAGTGATTTTGTGTCATTGGTTGAACATTTAGGTCATTTTCGTCCTCCCTAGGCTTATTCTCGTCCAATTAGGGTTTTTAACCAATCTTGTGCATCCAATAAGTGATTTTGTGTCATTGGTTGAACATTTAGGTCATTTTCGTCCTCCCAAGGCTTATTCTCGTCCAATTAGGGTTTTTAACCAATCTTGTGCATCCAATAATTTATTTTGTGTCATTGGTTGAACATTTAGGTCATTTTCGTCCTCCCAAGGATTATTCTCGTCCAATTAGGGTTTTTAACAAATCTTGTGCATCAAATAAGTGATTTTGTGTCATTGGTTGAACATTTAGGTCATGTTCGTCCTCCCTAGGCTTATTCTCGTCCAATTAGGGTTTTTAACCAATCTTGTGCATCCACTAAGTGATTTTGTGTCATTGGTTGAACATTTAGGTCATTTTCGTCCTCCCTAGGCTTATTCTCGTCCAATTAGGGTTTTTAACCAATCTTGTGCATCCAATAAGTACAATTGTGTCATTGGTTGAACATTTAGGTCATTTTCGTCCTCCCTAGGATTATTCTCGTCCAATTAGGGTTTTTAACCAATCTTGTGCATCCAATAAGTGATTTTGTGTCATTGGTTGAACATTTAGGTCATTTTCGTCCTCCCTAGGCTTATTCTCGTCCAATTAGGGTTTTTAACCAATCTTGTGCATCCAATAAGTACATTTGTGTCATTGGTTGAACCTTTAGGTTATTTTTGTCCTCCCAAGGCTTATTCTCGTCCAATTAGGGTTTTTAACCAATCTTGTGCATCCAATAAGTGATTTTGTGTCATTGGTTGAACATTTAGGTCATTTTCGTCCTCCCTAGGCTTATTCTCGTCCAATTAGGGTTTTTAACCAATCTTGTGCATCCAATAAGTACATTTGTGTCATTGGTTGAACATTTAGGTAATTTTCGTCCTCCCAATGCTTATTCTCGTCCAATTAGGGTTTTTAACCAATCTTGTGCATCCAATAAGTGATTTTGTGTCATTGGTTGAACATTTAGATCATTTTCGTCCTCCTGAGGCTTATTCTCGTCTAATTAGGGTTTTTAACCAATCTTGTGCATCCAACAAGTACATTTGTGTCATTGGATGAACATTTAGATTATTTTCGTCCTCCCAAGGCTTATTCTCGTCCAATTAGGGTTTTTAACCAATCTTGTGCATCCAATAAGTGATTTTGTGTCATTGGTTGAACATTTAGGTCATTTTCGTCCTCCCTAGGCTTATTCTCGTCCAATTAGGGTTTTTAACCAATCTTGTGCATCCAATAAGTACATTTGCGTCATTGGTTGAACATTTAGGTAATTTTCGTCCTCCCAAGGCTTATTCTCGTCCAATTAGAATTTTTAACCAATCTTGTGCATTCAATAAGTACATTTGTGTCATTGGTTGAACATGTAGGTCATTTTCGTCCTCCTTAGGCTTATTCTCGTCCAATTAGGGGTTTTAACCAATCTTGTGCATCCAATAAGTGATTTTGTGTCATTGGTTTAACATTTATGTTATTTTCGTTCTCCCAAGGCTTATTCTCGTCCAATTAGGGTTTTTAACCAATCTTGTGCATCCAATAAGTGATTTTGTGTCATTGGTTGAACATTTAGGTCATTTTCGTCCTCCCAAGGCTTATTCTCGTCCAATTAGGGTTTTTAACCAATCTTGTGCATGCAATAAGTACATTTGAGTCATTGGTTGAACATTTAGGTCATTTTCGTCCTCCCTAGGCTTATTCTGGTCCAATTAGGGTTTTTAACCAATCTTGTGCATCCAATAAGTGATTTTGTGTCATTGGTTGAACATTTAGGTCATTTTCGTCCTCCCAAGGCTTATTCTCGTCCAATTAGGGTTTTTAACCAATCTTGTGCATCCAATAATTTATTTTGTGTCATTGGTTGATCATTTAGGTCATTTTCGTCCTCCCTAGGCTTATTCTCGTCCAATTAGGGTTTTTAACCAATCTTGTGCATCCAATAAGTACAATTGTGTCATTGGTTGAACATTTAGGTCATTTTCGTCCTCCCAAGGATTATTCTCGTCCAATTAGGGTTTTTAACCAATCTTGTGCATCAAATAAGTGATTTTGTGTCATTGGTTGAACATTTAGGTCATTTTTTTCATCCCTAGGCTTATTCTCGTCCAATTAGGGTTTTTAACCAATCTTGTGCATCCAATAAGTGATTTTGTGTCATTGGTTGAACATTTAGGTCATTTTCGTCCTCCCTAGGCTTATTCTCGTCCAATTAGGGTTTTTAACCAATCTTGTGCATCCAATAAGTACATTTGTGTCATTGGTTGAACCTTTAGGTTATTTTTGTCCTCCCAAGGCTTATTCTCGTCCAATTAGGGTTTTTAACCAATCTTGTGCATCCAATAAGTGATTTTGTGTCATTGGTTGAACATTTAGGTCATTTTCGTCCTCCCTAGGCTTATTCTCGTCCAATTAGGGTTTTTAACCAATCTTGTGCATCCAATAAGTACATTTGTGTCATTGGTTGAACATTTAGGTCATTTTCGTCCTCACAAAGCTTATTCTCGCCAATTAGGGTTCTTAACCAATCTTGTGCATCCAATAAGTGATTTTGTGTCATTGGTTGAACATTTAGATCATTTTCGTCCTCCCTAGGCTTATTCTCGGCCAATTAGGGGTTTTAACCAATCTTGTGCATCCAATAAGTACATTTGTGTCATTGGTTGAACATTTAGGTCATTTTCATCCTCCCAAGGCTTATTCTCGTCCAATTAGGGTTTTTAACCAATCTTGTGCATCCAATAAGTGATTTTGTGTCATTGGTTGAACATTTAGGTCATTTTCGTCCTCCCTAGGCTTATTCTCGTCCAATTAGGGTTTTTAACTTATCTTGTGCATCCAATAAGTACATTTGTGTCATTGGTTGAACATTTAGGTCATTTTCGTCCTCCCTAGGCTTATTCTCGTCCAATTAGGGTTTTTAACCAATCTTGTGCATCCAATAAGTGATTTTGTGTCATTGGTTGAACATTTAGGTCATTTTCGTCCTCCCTAGGCTTATTCTCGTCCAATTAGGGTTTTTAAACAATCTTGTGCATCCAATAAGTGATTTTGTGCCATTGTTTGAACATTTAGGTCATTTTCGTCCTCCCTAGGCTTATTCTCGTCCAATTAGGGTTTTTAAACCAATCTTGCGCATCCAATAAGTGATTTTGTGTCATTGGTTGAACATTTAGGTCATTTTCGTCCTCCGTAGGCTTATTCTCGTCCAATTAGGGTTTTTAACCAATCTTGTGCATCCAATAAGTGATTTTGTGTCATTGGTTGAACATTTAGGTCATTTTCGTCCTCCCAAGGCTTATTCTCTTCCAATTAGGGTTTATAACCAATCTTGTGCATCCAATAAGTGATTTTGTGTCATTGGCTGAATATTTAGGTCATTTTCTTCCTCCCAAGGCTTATTCTCGTCCAATTAGGGTTTTTAACCAATCTTGTGCATCCAATAAGTGATTTTGTGTCATTGGTTGAACATTTAGGTCATTTTCGTCCTCCCTAGGCTTATTCTCGTCCAATTAGGGTTTTTAACCAATCTTGTGCATCCAATAAGTACATTTGTGTCATTGGTTGAACATTTAGGTCATTTTCATCCTCCTTAGGCTTATTCTCGTCCAATTAGGGTTTTTAACCAATCTTGTGCATCCAATAAGTGATTTTGTGCTATTGGTTGAACATTTAGGTCATTTGCGTCCTCCCAAGGCTTATTCTCGTCCAATTAGGGTTTTTAACCAATCTTTTGCATCCAATTAGTGATTTTGTGTCATTTGTTGAACATTTAGGTCATTTTCGTCCTCCCAAGGCTTATTCACGTCCAATTAGGGTTTTTAACCAATCTTGTGCATCCAATAAGTGATTTTGTGTCATTGGTTGAACATTTAGGTCATTTTCGTCCTCCCAAGGCTTATTCTCGTCCAATTAGGGTTTTTAACCAATCTTGTGCATCCAATAAGTACATTTGTGTCATTGGTTGAACATTTATGTCATTTTCGTCCTCCCAAGGCTTATTCTTGTCCAATTAGGGTTCTTAACCAATCTTGTGCATCCAATAAGTACATTTGTGTCATTGGTTGAACATTTAGGTCATTTTCGTCCTCCCAAGGCTTATTCTCGTCCAATTAGGGTTTTTAACCAATCTTGTGCATCCAATAAGTGATTTTGTGTCATTGGTTGAACATTTAGGTCATTTTCGTCCTCCCAAGGCTTATTCTCGTCCAATTAGGGTTTTTAACCAATCTTGTGCATCCAATAAGTACATTTGTGTCATTGGTTGAACATTTAGGTCATTTTCGTCCTCCCAAGGGTTATTCGCGTCCAATTAGGGTTTTTAACCAATCTTGTGCATCCAATAAGTGATTTTGTGTCATTGGTTGAACATTTAGGTCATTTTCGTCCTCCCAAGGCTTATTCTCGTCCAATTAGGGTTTTTAACCAATCTTGTGCATCCAATAAGTACATTTGTGTCATTGGTTGAACATTTAGGTCATTTTCGTCCTCACAAGGCTTATTCTCGTCCAATTAGAGTTTTTAACCTATCTTGTGCATCCAATAAGTGATTTTGTGTCATTGGTTGAACATTTAGGTCATTTTTGTCCTCCCTAGGCTTATTCTCTTCCAATTAGGGTTTTTAAGCAATCTTGTGCATCCAATAAGTACATTTGTGTCATTGGTTGAACATTTAGGTCATTTTCGTCCTCCCAAGGCTTATTCTCGTCTCATTAGGGTTTTTATCCAATCTTGTGTATCCAATAAGTGATTTTGTGTCATTGGTTGAACATTTAGGTCATTTTCGCCCTCCCTAGGCTTACTCTCATCCAATTAGAATTTTTAACCAATCTTACGCATCCAATAAGTGATTTTTTGCCACACGTTGAACATTTAGGTCATTTTCGTCCTCCCAAGGCTTATTCCCGTCCAATTAGGGTTTTTAACCAATCTTGTGCATCCAATAAGTGATTTTGTGCCATACGTTGAACAATTAGGTCATTTTCGTCCTCCCAGGGCTTATTCTCATCCAATTAGGGTTTTTAACCAATCTTGTGCATCCAATAAGTACATTTGTGTCATTGGTTGAACATTTAGGTGATTTTCGTCCTCACAAGGCTTATTCTCGTCCAATTAGGGTTTTTAACCAATCTTGTGCATCCAATAACTGATTTCGTGTCATTGGTTGAACATTTAGGTCATTTTCGTCCTCCCAAGCCTTATTCTCGTCCAATTAGGTTTTTTAACTAATCTTGTGCATCCAATAAGTACATTTGTGTCATAGGTTGAACATTTAGGTCACTTTCGTCCTCCCAAGGCTTATTCTCGTCCAATTAGGGTTTTTATCCAATCTTGTGCATCCAATAAGTGATTTTGTGTCATTGGTTGAACATTTAGGTCATTTTCGTCCTCCCAAGGCTTATTCTCGTCCAATTAGGGATTTTAACCAATCTTGTGCATCCAATAAGTGATTTTGTGTCATTGGTTGAACATTTAGGTCATTTTCGCCCTCCCTAGGCTTACTCTCATCCAATTAGAATTTTTAACCAATCTTATGCATCCAATAAGTGATTTTATTCCATACGTTGAACATTTAGGTCATTTTCGTCCTCCCAAGGCTTATTCCCGTCCAATTAGGGTTTTTAACCAATCTTGTGCATCCAATAAATGATTTCGTGTCATTGGTTGAACATTTAGGTCATTTTCGTCCTCCCAAGCCTTATTCTCGTCCAATTAGGTTTTTTAACCAATCTTGTGCATCCAATAAGTACATTTGTGTCAGTGGTTGAACATTTAGGTCATTTTCGTCCTCCCAAGGCTTATTCTCTTCCAATTAGGGTTTTTATCAAATCTTGTGCATCCAATAAGTGATTTTGTGTCAATGGTTAAACATTTAGGTCATTTTCGTCCTCCCAAGGCTTATTCTCGGCCAATTAGGGATTTTAACCAATCTTGTGCATACAATAAGTGATTTTGTGTCATTGGTTGAACATTTAGGACATTTTCGTCCTCCCAAGGCTTATTCTCGTCCAATTAGGGTTTTTAACAAATCTTGTGCATCCAATAAGTGATTTTGTGTCATTGGTTGAACATTTAGGTCATTTTCGTCCTCCCTAGGCTTATTCTCGTCCAAATAGGGTTTTTAACCAATCTTGTGCATCCAATAAGTACTTTTGTGTCATTGGTTGAACATTTAGGTCATTTTCGTCCTCCCAAGGCTTATTCTCGTCCAATTAGGGTTTTTAACCAATCTTGTGCATCCAATAAGTGATTTTGTGTCGTTTGTTGAACATTTAGGTCATTTTCGTCCTCCCAAGGCTTATTCTCGTCCAATTAGGGTTTTTAACCAATCTTGTGCATCCAATAAGTGATTTTGTGTCGTTGGTTGAACATTTAGGTCATTTTCGTCCTCCCAAGGCTTATTCTCGTCTAGTTAGGGTTTTTAACTAATCTTGTGCATCCAATAAGTACATTTGTGTCATATTTGAACATTTAGGTCATTTTCGTCCTCCCAAGGCTTATTCTCGTCCAATTAGGGTTTTTAACCAATCTTGTGCATCCAATAAGTGATTTTGTGTCATTGGTTGAACATTTAGGTCATTTTCGTCCTCCCAAGGCTTATTCTCGTCCAATTAGGGTTTTTAACCAATCTTGTGCATCCAATAAGTGATTTTGTGTCATTGGTTGAACATTTAGGTCATTTTCATCCTCTTAAGGCTTATTCTCGTCCAATTAAGGTTTTTAACCAATCTTGTGAATCCAATAAGTACATTTGTGTCATTGGTTGAACATTTAGGTGATTTTCGTCCTCCCTAGGCTTATTGTCGTCCAATTAGGGTTTTTAACCAATCTTGTGCATCCAATAAGTGATTTTGTGTCATTGGTTGAAAATTTAGGTGATTTCTCCCAAGGCTTATTCTCGTCCAATTAGGGTTTTTAACCAATCTTGTGCATCCAATAAGTGATTTTGTGTCATTGGTTGAACATTTAGGTCATTTTCGTCCTCCCAAGGCTTATTCTCGTCCAATTAGGGTTTTTAACCAATCTTGTGCATCCAATAAGTGATTTTGTGTCATTGGTTGAACATTTAGGTTATTTTCGTCCTCCCCAGGCTTATTCTCGTCCAATTAGGGTTTTTAACCAATCTTGTGCATCCAATAAGTGATTTTGTGTCATTGGTTGAACATTTAGGTCATTTTCGTCCTCCCAAGGCTTATTCTCGTCCAATTAGGGTTTTTAACCAATCTTGTGCATCCAATAAGAGATTTTGTGCCATTGGTTGAACATTTAGGTCATTTTCGTCATCCCAAGGCTTATTCTCGTCCAATTAGGGTTTTTAACCAATGTTGTGCATCCAATAAGTGATTTTGTGTCATTGGTTGAACATTTAGGTCATTTTCGTCCTCCCTTGGCTTATTCTCATCAAATTAGGGTTTTTAACCAATCTTGTGCATCAAATAAGTACATTTGTGTCATTGGTTGAACATTTAGGTCATTTTCGTCCTCCCTAGGCTTATTCTCGTCCAATTAGGGTTTTTAACCAATCTTGTGCATCCAATAAGTGATTTTGTGTCATTGGTTGAACATTTAGGTCATTTTCGTCCTCCCAAGGCTTATTCTCGTCCAATTAGGGTTTTTAACCAATCTTGTGCAACATATAAGTACATTTGTGTCATTGGTTGAACATTTAGGTCATTTTCGTCCTCCCTAGGCTTATTCTCGTCCAATTAGGGTTTTTAACCAATCTTGTGCATCCAATAAGTGATTTTGTGTCATTGGTTGAACATTTAGGTCATTTTCGTCTACCCAAGGCTTATTCTCGTCCAATTAGGGTTTTTAACCAATCTTGTGCATCCAATAAGTGATTTTGTGTCATTGGTTGAACATTTAGGTCATTTTCGTCCTCCCAAGGCTTATTCTCGTCCAATTAGGGTTTTTAACCAATCTTGTGCATCCAATAAGGATATTTGTGTCATTGGTTGAACATTTAGGTCATTTTCGTCCTCCCTAGGCTTATTCTCGTCCAATTAGGGTTTTTAACCAATCTTGTGCATCCAATAAGTGATTTTGTGTCATTGGTTGAACATTTAGGTCATTTTCGTCCTCCCAAGGCTTATTCTCGTCCAATTAGGGTTTTTAACCAATCTTGTGCATTCAATAAGTGATTCTGTGTCATTGGTTGAACATTTAGGTCATTTTCTTCCTCCAGGGACTTATTCTGGTCCAATTAGGGTTTTTAACCAATCTTGTGCATCTAATAAGTGATTTTGTGTCATTGGTTGAACATTTAGGTCATTTTCGTCCTCCCAAGGCTTATTCTCGTCCAATTAGGGTTTTTAACCAATCTTGTGCATCCAATAAGTGATTTTGTGTCATTGGTTGAACATTTAGGTCATTTTCGTCCTCCCATGGCTTATTCTCATCCAATTAGGGTTTTTAACCAATCTTGTGCATCCAATAAGTGATTTTGTGTCATTGGTTGAACATTTAGGTCATTTTCGTCCTCCCAAGGCTTATTCTCGTCCAATTAGGGTTTTTAACCAATCTTGTGCATCCAATAAGTACATTTGTGTCATTGGTTGAACATTTAGGTCATTTGCGTCCTCCCTAGGCTTATTCTCGTCCAATTAGGGTTTTTAACCAATCTTGTGCATCCAATAAGTGATTTTGTGTCATTGGTTGAACATTTAGGTCATTTTCGTCCTCCCAAGGCTTATTCTCGTCCAATTAGGGTTTTTAACCAATCTTGTGCATCCAATAAGTGATTTTGTGTCATTGGTTGAACATTTAGGTCATTTTCGTCCTCCCAAGGATTATTCTCGTCCAATTAGGGTTTTAAACCAATCTTGTGCATCCAATAAGTGATTTTGTGTCATTGTTTGAACATTTAGGTCATTTTCGTCCTCCCAAGGCTTATTCTCGTCCAATTAGGGTTTTTAAGCAATCTTGTGCATCCAATAAGTACATTTGTGTCATTGGTTGAACATTTAGGTCATTTTCGTCCTCCCAAGACTTATTCTCGCCCAATTAGGGTTTTTAACCAATCTTGTGCATCCAATAAGTGATTTTGTGTCATTGGTTGAACATTTAGGTCATTTTCGTCCTCCCAAGGCTTATTCTCGTCCAATTAGGGTTTTTAACCAATCTTGTGCATCCAATAAGTGATTTTGTGTCATTGGTTGAACATTTAGGTCATTTTCGTCCTCCCAAGGCTTATTCTCGTCCAATTAGAGTTTTTAACCAATCTTGTGCATCCAATAAGTGATTTGTGTCGTTGGTTGAACATTTAGGTCATTTTCATCCTCCATAGGCTTATTCTCGTCCCATTAGGGTTTTTAACCAATCTTGTGCATCCAATAAGTACATTTGTGTCATTGTTTGAACATTTAGGTCATTTTCGTCCTCCCAAGGCTTATTCTCGTCCAATCTTGTGCATCCAATAAGTACATTTGTGTCATTGGTTGAACATTTATGTCATTTTCGTCCTCCCAAGGCTTATTCTCGTCCAATTAGGGTTTTTAACCAATCTTGTGCATCCAATAAGTACATTTGTGTCATTGGTTGAATATTTAGGTCATTTTCGTCCTCCCAAGGCTTATTCTCGTCCAATTAGGGTTTTTAACCAATCTTATGCATCCAATAAGTAATTTTGTGTCATTTGTTGAACGTTTAGGTCATTTTCGTCCTACCAAGGCTTATTCTCGTCCAATTAGGGTTTTTAACCAATCTTGTGCATCCAATAAGTGATTTTGTGTCATTGGTTGAACATTTAGGTCATTTTCGTCCTCCCAAGGCTTATTCTCGTCCAATTAGGGTTTTTAACCAATCTTGTGCATCCAATAACTACATTTGTGTCATTGGTTGAACATTTAGGTCATTTTCGTCCTCCGAAGGCTTATTCTCGTCCAATTAGGGTTTTTAACCAATCTTGTGCATCCAATAAGTGATTTTGTGTCATTGGTTGAACATTTAGGTCATTTTCGTCCTCCCAAGGCTTATTCTCGTCCAATTAGGGTTTTTAACCAATCTTGTGCATCCAATAATTGATTTTGTGTCATTGGTTGAACATTTAGGTCATTTTCGTCCTCCCTTGGCTTATTCTCGTCCAATTAGGGTTTTTAACCAATCTTGTGCATCCAATAAGTGATTTTGTGTCATTGGTTGAACATTTAGGTCATTTTCGTCCTCCCTAGGCTTATTGTCGTCCAATTAGGGTTTTTTACCAATCTTGTGCATCCAATAAGTGATTTTGTGTCATTGGTTTAACATTTAGGTCATTTTCGTCCTCCCTAGTCTTATTCTCGTCCAATTAGGGTTTTTAACCAATCTTGTGCATCCAATAAGTGATTTTGTGTCATTGGTTGAACATTTAGGTCATTTTCGTCCTCCCAAGGCTTATTCTCGTCCAATTAGGGTTTTTAACCAATCTTGTGCATCCAATAAGTACATTTGTGTCATTGGTTGAACATTTAGGACATTTTCGTCCTCCCAAGGCTTATTCTCGTCCAATTAGGGTTTTTAACAAATCTTGTGCATCCAATAAGTGATTTTGTGTCATTGGTTGAACATTTAGGTCATTTTCGTCCTCCCTAGGCTTATTCTCGTCCAATTAGAATTTTTAACCAATCTGGTGCATCCAATCAGTGATTTTGTGCCATACGTTGAACATTTAGGTCATTTTCGTCCTCCCAAGGCTTATTCTCTTCCAATTAGGGTTTTTATCAAATCTTGTGCATCCAATAAGTGATTTTGTGTCAATGGTTGAACATTTAGGTCATTTTCGTCCTCCCAAAGCTTATTCTCGGCCAGTTAGGGATTTTAACCAATCTTGTGCATACAATAAGTGATTTTGTGTCATTGGTTGAACATTTAGGACATTTTCGTCCTCCCTAGGCTTATTCTCGTCCAATTAGGGTTTTTAACCAATCTTATGCATCCAATAAGTACATTTGTGTCATTGGTTGAACATTTAGGTCATTTTCGTCCTCCAAAGGCTTATTCTCGTCCAATTAGGGTTTTTAACCTATCTTGTGCAACCAATAAGTTATTTTGTGTCATTGGTTGAACATTTAGGTCATTTTCGTCCTCCCTAGGCTTATTCTCGTCCAATTAGGGTTTCTAACCAATCTTGTGCATCCAATAAGTACATTTGTGTCATTGGTTGAACATTTAGGTCATTTTCGTCCTCCCAAGGCTTATTCTCGTCCAATTAGGGTTTTTAACAAATCTTGTGCATCCAATAAGTGATTTTGTGTCATTGGTTGAACATTTAGGTCATTTTCGTCCTCCCTAGGCTTATTCTCGTCCAATTAGAATTTTTAACCAATCTGGTGCATCCAATCAGTGATTTTGTGCCATACGTTGAACATTTAGGTCATTTTCGTCCTCCCAAGGCATATTCTCGTCCAATTAGGGTTTTTAACCAATCTAGTGCATCCAATAAGTGATTTTGTGTCATTGGTTGAACATTTAGGTCATTTTCGTCCTTTATAGGCTTATTCTTGTCCAATTAGAATTTTTAACCAATCTTGTGCATCCAATAACTGATTTTGTGCCATACGTTGAACATTTAGGTCATTTTCGTCCTCCCAGGGCTTATTCTCGTCCAATTATGGTTTTTAACCAATCTTGTGCATCCAATAAGTACATTTGTGTCATTGGTTGAACATTTAGGTCATTTTCGTCCTCCAAAGGCTTATTCTCGTCCAATTAGGGTTTTTAACCTATTTTGTGCAACCAATAAGTTATTTTGTGTCATTGGTTGAACATTTAGGTCATTTTCGTCCTCCCTAGGCTTATTCTCGTCCAATTTGGGTTTCTAACCAATCTTGTGCATCCAATAAGTACATTTGTGTCATTGGTTGAACATTTAGGTCATTTTCGTCCTCCCAAGGCTTATTCTCGTCCAATTAGGGTTTTTAACAAATCTTGTGCATCCAATAAGTGATTTTGTGTCATTGGTTGAACATTTAGGTCATTTTCGCCCTCCCTAGGCTTATTCTCGTCCAATTAGAATTTTTAACCAATCTTGTGCATCCAATCAGTGATTTTGTGCCATACGTTGAACATTTAGGTCATTTTCGTCCTCCCAAGGCTTATTCTCGTCCAATTAGGGTTTTTAACCAATCTTGTGCATCCAATAAGTACATTTGTGCCTTACGTTGAATATTTAGGTCATTTTTGTCCTCCCAAGGCTTATTCTCGTCCAATTAGGGTTTTTAACCAATCTTGTGCATCAAATAAGTACATTTGTGTCATTGGTTGAACATTTAGGTCATTTTTGTCTTCCCAAGGCTTATTCTCGTCCAATTAGGGTTTTTAACCAATCTTGTGCATCCAATAAGTGATTTTGTGTCATTGGTTGATCATTTAGGTCATTTTCGTCCTCCAAAGGCTTATTCTCGTCCAATTAGGGTTTTTAACCAATCTTGTGCATCCAATAAGTGATTTTGTATCATTGGTTGAACATTTAGGTCATTTTCGTTCTCCCAGGGCTTATTCTCGTCCAATTAGGGTTTTTAAGCAATCTTGTGCATCCAATATGTACATTTGTGTCATTGGTTGAACATTTAGGTCATTTTCGTCCTCACAAGGCTTATTCTCGTCCAATTAGGGTTTTTAACCTATCTTGTGCATCCAATAAGTGATTTTGTGTCATTGGTTGAACATTTAGGTCATTTTTGTCCTCCCTAGGCTTATTCTCGTCCAATTAGGGTTTTTAACCAATCTTGTGCATCGAATAAGTACATTTGTGTCATTGGTTGAACATTTAGGTCATTTTCGTCCTCCCAAGGCTTATTCTCGTCCTATTAGGATTTTTATCCAATCTTGTGCATCCAATAAGTGATTTTGTGTCATTGGTTGAACATTTAGGTCATTTTCGCCCTCCCTAGGCTTATTCTCATCCAATTAGAATTTTTAACCAATCTTATGCATCCAATAAGTGATTTTGTGCCATACGTTGAACATTTAGGTCATTTTTGTCCTCCCAAGGCTTATTCTCGTCCAATTAGGGTTTTTAACCAATCTTGTGCATCCAATAAGTGATTTTGTGCCATACGTTGAACATTTAGGTCATTTTCGTCCTCCCATGGCTTATTCTCGTCCAATTAGGGTTTTTAACCAATCTTGTGCATCCAATAAGTACATTTGTGTCATTGGTTGAACATTTAGGTCATTTTCGTCCTCCAAAGGCTTATTCTCGTCCAATTAGGGTTTTTAACCTATCTTGTGCATCCAATAAGTTATTTTGTGTCATTGGTTGAACATTTAGGTCATTTTCGTTCTCCCTAGGCTTATTCTCGTCCAATTAGGGTTTCTAACCAATCTTGTGGATCCAATAAGTACATTTGTGTCATTGGTTGAACATTTAGGTCATTTTCGTCCTCCCAAGGCTTATTCTCGTCCAATTAGGGTTTTTAACAAATCTTGTGCATCCAATAAGTGATTTTGTGTCATTGGTTGAACATTTAGGTCATTTTCGCCCTCCCTAGGCTTATTCTCGTCCAATTAGAATTTTTAACAAATCTTGTGCATCCAATCAGTGATTTTGTGCCATACGTTGAACATTTAGGTCATTTTCGTCCTCCCAAGGCTTATTCTCGTCCAATTAGGGTTTTTAACCAATCTTGTGCATCCAATAAGTACATTTGTGTCATTGGTTGAACATTTAGGTCATTTTCGTCCTCCCAAGGCTTATTCTCGTCCAATTAGGGTTTTTAACCAATCTTATGCATCCAATAAGTACATTTGTGTCATTGGTTGAACATTTAGGTCATTTTCGTGCTCCCAAGGCTTATTCTCGTCCAATTAGGGTTTTTAACCAATCTTGTGCATCCAATAAGTGATTTTGTGTCATTGGTTGAACATTTAGGTCATTTTCGTCCTTTATAGGCTTATTCTCGTCCAATTAGAATTTTTAACCAATCTTGTGCATCCAATAAGTGATTTTGTGCCATACGTTGAACATTTAGGTCATTTTCGTCCTCCTAGGGCTTATTCTCGTCCAATTAGGGTTTTTAACCAATCTTGTGCATCCAATAAGTACATTTGTGTCATTGGTTGAACATTTAGGTCATTTTCGTGCTCCCAAGGCTTATTCTCGTCCAATTAGGGTTTTTAACCAATCTTGTGCGTCCAATAAGTGATTTTGTGTCATTGGTTGAACATTTAGGTCATTTTCGTGCTCCCAAGGCTTATTCTCGTCCAATTAGGGTTTTTAACCAATCTAGTGCATCCAATAAGTGATTTTGTGTCATTGGTTGAACATTTAGGTCATTTTCGTCCTTTATAGGCTTATTCTCGTCCAATTAGAATTTTTAACCAATCTTGTGCATCCAATAAGTGATTTTGTGCCATACGTTGAACATTTAGGTCACTTTCGTCCTCCCAAGGCTTATTCTCGTCCAATTAGGGTTTTTAACCAATCTTGTGCATCCAATAAGTACATTTGTGTCATTGGTTGAACATTTAGGTCATTTTCGTCCTCACAAGGCTTATTCTCGTCCAATTAGGGTTTTTAACCTATCTTGTGCATCCAATAAGTGATTTTGTGTCATTGGTTGAACATTTAGGTCATTTTTGTCCTCCCTAGGCTTATTCTCGTCCAATTAGGGTTTTTAACCAATCTTGTGCATCCAATAAGTACATTTGTGTCATTGGTTGAACATTCAGGTCATTTTCCTCCTCCCAAGGCTTATTCTCGTCCAATTAGGGTTTTTATCCAATCTTGTGCATCCAATAAGTGATTTTGTGTCATTGGTTGAACATTTAGGTCATTTTCGCCCTCCCTAGGCTTACTCTCATCCAATTAGAATTTTTAACCAATCTTATGCATCCAATAAGTGATTTTGTGCCATACGTTGAACATTTAGGTCATTTTCGTCCTCCCCAGGCTTATTCCCGTCCAATTAGGGTTTTTAACCAATCTTGTGCATCCAATAAGTGATTTTAAGCCATACGTTGAACATTTAGGTCATTTTCGTCCTCCCAGGGCTTATTCTCGTCCAATTAGGGTTTTTAACCAATCTTGTGCATCCAATAAGTACATTTGTGTCATTGGTTGAACATTTAGGTCATTTTCGTCTTCCCAAGGCTTATTCTCGTCCAATTAGGGTTTTTAACCAATCTTGTGCATCCAATAAGTGATTTTGTGTCATTGGTTGAACATTTAGGTCATTTTCGTCCTCCATAGGCTTATTCTTGTCCAATTAGAATTTTTAACCAATCTTGTGCATCCAATCAGTGATTTTGTGCCATACGTTGAACATTTAGGTCATTTTCGTCCTCCCAAGGCTTATTCTCGTCCAATTAGGGTTTTTAACCAATCTTGTGCATCCAATAAGTACATTTGTGTCATTGGTTGAACATTTAGGTCATTTTCGTCCTCCCAAGGCTTATTCTCGTCCAATTAGGGTTTTTAACCAATCTTGTGCATCCAATAAGTGATTTTGTGTCATTGGTTGAACATTTAGGTCATTTTCGTCCTCCATAGGGTTATTCTCGTCCAATTAGGGTTTTTAACCAATCTTGTGCATCTATTAAGTGACTTTCTATCATTGGTTGAACATTTAGGTCATTTTCGTCCTCCCAGGGCTTATTCTCGTCCAATTAGGGTTTTTAACCAATCTTGTGCATCCAATAAGTACATTTGTGCCATACGTTGAACATTTATGTCATTTTCGTCCTCCCAAGGCTTATTCTCGTCCAATTAGGGTTTTTAACCAATCTTGTGCATCCAATAAGTACATTTGTGTCATTGGTTGAACATTTAGGTCATTTTCGTCTTCCCAAGGCTTATTCTCGTCCAATTAGGGTTTTTAACCAATCTTGTGCATCCAATAAGTGCTTTTGTGTCATTGGTTGAACATTTAGGTCATTTTCGTCCTCCCAAGGCTTATTCTCGTCCAATTAGGGTTTTTAACCAATCTAGTGCATCCAATAAGTGATTTTGTGTCATTGGTTGAACATTTAGGTCATTTTCGTCCTTTATAGGCTTATTCTCGTCCAATTAGAATTTTTAACCAATCTTGTGCATCCCATAAGTGATTTTGTGCCATACGTTGAACATTTAGGTCATTTTCGTCCTCCCAGGGCTTATTCTCGTCCAATTAGGGTTTTTAACCAATCTTGTGCATCCAATAAGTACATTTGTGTCATTGGTTGAACATTTAGGTCATTTTCGTCCTCCCAAGGCTTATTCTCGTCCAATTAGGGTTTTTAACCAATCTTGTGTATCCGATAAGTTCATTTGTGTCATTGGTTGAACATTTAGGTCATTTTCGTCCTCCCAAGGCTTATTCTCGTCCAATTAGGGTTTTTAACCAATCTTGTGCATCCAATAAGTACATTTGTGTCATTGGTTGAACATTTAGGTCATTTTCGTATTCCTAAGGCTTATTCTCGTCCAATTAGGGTTTTTAACCAATCTTGTGCATCCAATAAGTACATTTGTGTCATTGGTTGAACATTTAGGTCATTTTCGTCCTCCCAAGGCTTATTCTCGTCCAATTAGGGTTTTTAACCAATCTTTTGCCTCCAATAAGTGATTTTGTGTCATTGGTTGAACATTTAGGTCATTTTCGTCCTCCCAAGGCTAATTCTCGTCCAATTAGGGTTTTTAACCAATCTTGTACATCCAATAAGTGATTTTGTGTCATTGGTTGAACATTTAGGTCATTTTCTTCCTCCCAAGGCTTATTCTCGTCCAATTAGGGTTTTTAACCAATCTTGTGCATCCAATAAGTACATTTGTGTCATTGGTTGAACATTTAGGTCATTTTCGTCCTCCCAAGGCTTATTCTCGTCCAATTAGGGTTTTTAACCAATCTTGTGCATCCAATAAGTGATTTTGTGTCGTTTGATGAACATTTAAGTCATTTTCATCCTCCCAAGGCTTATTCTCGTCCAATTAGGGTTTTTAACCAATCTTGTGCATCCAATAAGTACATTTGTGTCATTGGTTGAACATTTAGGTCATTTTCGTCCTCCCAAGGCTTATTCTCGTCCAATTAGGGTTTTTAACCAATCTTGTGCATCCAATAAGTACATTTGTGTCATTGGTTGAACATTTAGGTCATTTTCGTCCTCCCAAGGCTTATTCTCGTCCAATTAGGGTTTTTAACCAATCTTGTGAATCCAATAAGTGATTTTCTGTCATTGGTTGAACATTTAGGTCATTTTCGTCCTCCCAAGGCTTATTCTCGTCCAATTAGGGTTTTTAACCAATCTTGTGCATCCAATAAGTACATTTGTGTCATTGGTTGAACATTTAGGTCATTTTCGTCCTCCCAAGGCTTATTCTCGTCCAATTAGGGTTTTTAACCAATCTTGTGCATCCAATAAGTACATTTGTGTCATTGGTTGAACATTTAGGTCATTTTCGTCCTCCTAAGGCTTATTCTCGACCAATTACAATTTTTAACCAATCTTGTGCATCCAATAAGTGATTTTGTGTCATTGGTTGAACATTTAGGTCATTTTCGTCCTCCCAAGGCTTATTCTCATCCAATTAGGGTTTTTCTCCAATATTGTGCATCCAATAAGTGATTTTGTGTCATTGGTTGAACATTTAGGTCATTTTCGTCCTCCCAAGGCTTATTCTCGTCCAATTAGGGTTTTTAACCAATCTTGTGCATCCAATAAGTACATTTGTGTCATTGGTTGAACATTTAGGTCATTTTCGTCCTCCCTGGGCTTATTCTCGTCCAATTAGGGTTTTTAACCAATCTTGTGCATCCAATAAGTACATTTGTGTCATTGGTTGAAAATTTAGGTCATTTTCGTCCTCCCACGGCTTATTCTCGTCCAATTAGGGTTTTTAACCAATCTTGTGCATCCAATAAGTGATTTTGTGTCATTGGTTGAACATTTACGTCATATTCGTCCTCCCAAGGCTTATTCTCGTCCAATTAGGGGTTTTAACCAATCTTGTGCATCCAATAAGTGATTTTGTGTCATTGGTTGAACATTTAGGTCATTTTCGTCCTCCCAAGGCTTATTCTCGTCCAATTAGGGTTTTTAACCAATCTTGTGCATCCAATAAGTACATTTGTGTCATTGGTTGAACATTTAGGTCATTTTCATCCTCCCTAGGATTTTTCTCGTCCAATTAGGGTTTTTAACCAATCTTGTGCATCCAATAAGTACATTTGTGTCATTGGTTGAACATTTAGGTCATTTTCGTCCTCCCAATGCTTATTCTCGTCCAATTAGGGTTTTTAACCAATCTTGTGCATCCAATAAGTGATTTTGTGTCATTGGTTGAACATTTAGGTTATTTTCGTCTTCCCAAGGCTTATTCTCGTCCAATTAGGGTTTTTAACCAATCTTGTGCATCCAATAAGTACATTTGTGTCATTGGTTGAACATTTAGGTCATTTTCGTCCTCCCAAGGCTTATTCTCGTCCAATTAGGGTTTTTAACCAATCTTGTGCATCCAATAAGTGATTTTGTGTCATTGGTTGAACATTTAGGTCATTTTCGTCCTCCCAAGGCTTATTCTCGTCCAATTAGGGTTTTTAACCAATCTTGTGCATCCAATAAGTGATTTTGTGCCATTCGTTGAACATTTAGGTCATTTTCGTCCTCCCAGGGCTTATTCTCGTCCAATTAGGGTTTTTAACCAATCTTGTGCATCCAATAAGTACATTTGTGTCATTGGTTGAACATTTAGGTCATTTTCGTGCTCCCAAGGCTTATTCTCGTCCAATTAGGGTTTTTAACCAATCTTGTGCATCCAATAAGTGATTTTGTGCCATACGTTGAACATTTAGGTCATTTTCGTCCTCCCAGGGCTTATTCTCGTCCAATTAGGGTTTTTAACCAATCTTGTGCATCCAATAAGTACATTTGTGTCATTGGTTGAACATTTAGGTCATTTTCGTCCTCCAAAGTCGTATTCTCGTCCAATTAGGGTTTTTAACCTATCTTGTGCATCCAATAAGTTATTTTGTGTCATTGGTTGAACATTTAGGTCATTTTCGTCCTCCCTAGGCTTATTCTCGTCCAATTAGGGTTTCTAACCAATCTTGTGGATCCAATAAGTACATTTGTGTCATTGGTTGAACATTTAGGTCATTTTCGTCCTCCCAAGGCTTATTCTCGTCCAATTAGGGTTTTTAACCAATCTAGTGCATCCAATAAGTGATTTTGTGTCATTGGTTGAACATTTAGGTCATTTTCGTCCTTTATAGGCTTATTCTCTTCCAATTAGGGTTTTTATCCAATCTTGTGCATCCAATAAGTGATTTTGTGTCATTGGTTGAACATTTAGGTCATTTTCGTCCTCCCAAGGCTTATTCTCGTCCAATTAGGGATTTTAACCAATCTTGTGCATCCAATAAGTACATTTGTGTCATTGGTTTAACATTTAGGTCATTTTCGTCCTCCCTAGGCTTATCCTCGTCCAATTAGGGTTTTTAACCAATCTTGTGCATCCAATAAGTACATTTGTGTCATTGGTTGAACATTAAGGTCATTTTCGTCCTCCCAAGGCTTATTCTCGTCCAATTAGGGTTTTTAACCAATCTAGTGCATCCAATAAGTGATTTTGTGCCATTGGTTGATCATTTACGTCATTTTCAGCCTCCTTAGGCTTATTCTCGTCCAATTAGGGTTTTTAACCAATCTTGTGCATCCAATAAGTACATTTGTGTCATTGGTTGAACATTTAGGTCATTTTCGTCCTCCCGATGCTTATTCTAGTCCAATTAGGGTATTTAACCAATCTTGTGCATCCAATAAGTGATTTTGTGTCATTGGTTGAACATTTAGGTCATTTTCGTCCTCCCAAGGCTTATTCTCGTCCAATTAGGGTTTTTAACCAATCTTGTGCATCCAATAAGTACATTTGTGTCATTGGTTGAACATTTAGGTCATTTTCGTCCTCCCATGGCTTATTCTCGTCCAATTCGGGTTTTTAACCAATCTTGTGCATCCAATAAGTACATTTGTGTCATTGGTTGAACATTTAGGTCATTTTCGTCCTCCCAAGGCTTATTCTCGTCCAATTAGGGTTTTTAACCAATCTTGTGCATCCAATAAGTACATTTGTGTCATTGGTTGAACATTTAGGTCATTTTCGTCCTCCCAAGGCTTATTCTCGTCCAATTAGGGTTTTTAACCAATCTTGTGCATCCAATAAGTACATTTGTGTCATTGGTTGAACATTTAGGTCATTTTCGTCCTCCTAAGGCTTATTCTCGACCAATTACAATTTTTAACCAATCTTGTGCATCCAATAAGTGATTTTGTGTCATTGGTTGAACATTTAGGTCATTTTCGTCCTCCCAAGGCTTATTCTCATCCAATTAGGGTTTTTCTCCAATATTGTGCATCCAATAAGTGATTTTGTGTCATTGGTTGAACATTTAGGTCATTTTCGTCCTCCCAAGGCTTATTCTCGTCCAATTAGGGTTTTTAACCAATCTTGTGCATCCAATAAGTACATTTGTGTCATTGGTTGAACATTTAGGTCATTTTCATCCTCCCTAGGCTTTTTCTCATCCAATTAGGGTTTTTAACCAATCTTGTGCATCCAATAAGTACATTTGTGTCATTGGTTGAACATTTAGGTCATTTTCGTCCTCCCAAGGCTTATTCTCGTCCAATTAGGGTTTTTAAACAATCTTGTGCATCCAATAAGTACATTTGTGTCATTGGTTGAACATTTAGGTCATTTTCGTCCTCCCAAGGCTTATTCTTGACCTATTAGGGTTTTTAACCAATCTTGTGCATCCAATAAGTGATTTTGTGTCATTGGTTGAACATTTAGGTCATTTTCGTCCTCCCAAGGCTTATTCTCGTCCAATTAGGGTTTTTAACCAATCTTGTGCATCCAATAAGTACATTTGTGTCATTGGTTGAACATTTAGGTCATTTTCGTTCTCCATAGGCTTATTCTCGTCCAATTAGGGTTTTTAACCAATCTTGTGCATCCAATAAGTGATTTTGTGTCATTGGTTGAACATTTAGGTCATTTTCGTCCTCCCAAGGCTTATTCTCGTCCAATTAGGGTTTTTAACCAATCTTGTGCATGCAATAAGTACATTTGAGTCATTGGTTGAACATTTAGGTCATTTTCGTCCTCCCTAGGCTTATTCTGGTCCAATTAGGGTTTTTAACCAATCTTGTGCATCCAATAAGTGATTTTGTGTCATTGGTTGAACATTTAGGTCATTTTCGTCCTCCCAAGGCTTATTCTCGTCCAATTAGGGTTTTTAACCAATCTTGTGCATCCAATAAGTACATTTGTGTCATTGGTTGAAGATTTAGGTCACTTTTTTCATCCTAAGGCTTATTCTCGTCCAATTAGGGTTTTTAACCAATCTTTTGCATCCAATAAATGATTTTGTGTCATTGGTTGAACATTTAGGTCATTTTCGTCCTCCCAAGGCTTATTCTCGTCCAATTAGGGTTTTTAACCAATCTTGTGCATCCAATAAGTACATTTGTGTCATTGGTTGAACATTTAGGTCATTTACGTCCTCCCAAGGCTTATTCTCGTCCAATTAGAGTTTTTAACCAATCTTGTGCATCCAATAAGTGATTTTGTGTCATTGGTTGAACATTTAGGTCATTTTCGTCCTCCCAAGGCTTATTCTCGTCCAATTAGGGTTTTTAACCAATCTTGTGCATCTAATAAGTGATTTTGTGTCATTGGTTGATTATTTAGGTCATTTTGGTCCTCCCTAGGCTTATTCTCGTCCAATTAGGGTTTTTAAACAATCTTGTGCATCCAATAAGTGATTTTGTGTCATTGGTTGAACATTTAGGTCATTTTCGTCCTCCCAATGTTTATTCTCGTCCAATTAGGGTTTTTAACCAATCTTGTGCATCCAATAAGTACATTTGTGTCATTGGTTGAACATTTAGGTCATTTTCGTCCTCCCAAGGCTTATTCTCGTCCAATTAGGGTTTTTAACCAATCTTGTGCATCCAATAAGTACATTTGTGTCATTGGTTGAACATTTAGGTCATTTTCGTCCTCCCAAGGCTTATTCTCGTCCAATTAGGGTTTTTAACCAATATTGTGCATCCAATAAGTTATTTTGTGTCATTGGTTGAACATTTAGGTCATTTTCGTCCTCCCAAGGCTTATTCTCGTCCAATTAGGGTTTTTAACCAATCTTGTGCATCCAATAAGTACATTTGTGTCATTGGTTGAACATTTAGGTCATTTTCATCCTTCCTAGGCCTATTCTCGTCCAATTAGGGTTTTTAACCAATCTTGTGCATCCAATAAGTACATTTGTGTCATTGGTTGAACATTTAGGTCATTTTCGTCCTCCCACGGCTTATTCTCGTCCAATTAGGGTTTTTAACCAATCTTGTGCATCCAATAAGTGCTTTTGTGTCATTGGTTGAACATTTAGGTCATTTTCGTCCTCCCTAGGCTTATTCTCGTCCAATTAGGGTTTTTAACCAATCTTGTGCATCCAATAAGTTTATTTGTGTCATTGGTTGAACATTTAGGTCATTTACGTCCTCCCAAGGCTTATTCTCGTCCAATTAGGGTTTTTAACCAATCTTGTGCATCCAATAAGTGATTTTGTGTCATTGGTTGAGCATTTAGGTCATTTTCGTCCTCCCTAGGCTTATTCTCGTCCAATTAGGGTTTTTAACCAATCTTGTGCATCCAATAACTGATTTTGTGTCATTGGTTGAACATTTAGGTCATTTTCGTCCTCCCTAGGCTTATTCTCGTCCAATTAGGGTTTTTAACCAATCTTATGCATCCAATAAGTACATTTGTGTCATTGGTTGAACATTTAGGTCATTTTCGTCCTCCAAAGGCTTATTCTCGTCCAATTAGGGTTTTTAACCTATCTTGTGCAACCAATAAGTTATTTTGTGTCATTGGTTGAACATTTAGGTCATTTTCGTCCTCCCTAGGCTTATTCTCGTCCAATTAGGGTTTCTAACCAATCTTGTGCATCCAATAAGTACATTTGTGTCATTGGTTGAACATTTAGGTCATTTTCGTCCTCCCAAGGCTTATTCTCGTCCAATTAGGGTTTTTAACAAATCTTGTGCATCCAATAAGTGATTTTGTGTCATTGGTTGAACATTTAGGTCATTTTCGCCCTCCCTAGGCTTATTCTCGTCCAATTAGAATTTTTAACCAATCTTGTGCATCCAATCAGTGTTTTTGTGCCATACGTTGAACATTTAGGTCATTTTCGTCCTCCCAAGGCTTATTCTCGTCCAATTAGGGTTTTTAACCAATCTTGTGCATCCAATAAGTACATTTGTGCCTTACGTTGAACATTTAGGTCATTTTTGTCCTCCCAAGGCTTATTCTCGTCCAATTAGGGTTTTTAACCAATCTTGTGCATCAAATAAGTACATTTGTGTCATTGGTTGAACATTTAGGTCATTTTTGTCTTCCCAAGGCTTATTCTCGTCCAATTAGGGTTTTTAACCAATATTGTGCATCCAATAAGTGATTTTGTGTCATTGGTTGAACATTTAGGTCATTTTCGTCCTCCCAAGGCTTATTCTCGTCCAATTAGGGTTTTTAACCAATCTTATGCATCCAATAAGTACATTTGTGTCATTGGTTGAACATTTAGGTCATTTTCGTGCTCCCAAGGCTTATTCTCGTCCAATTAGGGTTTTTAACCAATCTAGTGCATCCAATAAGTGATTTTGTGTCATTGGTTGAACATTTAGGTCATTTTCGTCCTTTATAGGCTTATTCTCGTCCAATTAGAATTTTTAACCAATCTTGTGCATCCAATAAGTGATTTTGTGCCATACGTTGAACATTTAGGTCATTTTCGTCCTCCCAGGGCTTATTCTCGTCCAATTAGGGTTTTTAACCAATCTTGTGCATCCAATAAGTACATTTGTGTCATTGGTTGAACATTTAGGTCATTTTCGTGCTCCCAAGGCTTATTCTCGTCCAATTAGGGTTTTTAACCAATCTTGTGCATCCAATAAGTACATTTGTGTCATTGGTTGAACATTTAGGTCATTTTCGTTCTCCATAGGCTTATTCTCGTCCAATTAGGGTTTTTAACCAATCTTGTGCATCCAATAAGTGATTTTCTATCATTGGTTGAACATTTAGGTCATTTTCGTCCTCCCAGGGCTTATTCTCGTCCAATTAGGGTTTTTAACCAATCTTGTGCATCCAATATGTACATTTGTGTCATTGGTTGAACATTTAGGTCATTTTCGTCCTCACAAGGCTTATTCTCGTCCAATTAGGGTTTTTAACCTATCTTGTGCATCCAATAAGTGATTTTGTGTCATTGGTTGAACATTTAGGTCATTTTTGTCCTCCCTAGGCTTATTCTCGTCCAATTAGGGTTTTTAACCAATCTTGTGCATCCAATAAGTACATTTGTGTCATTGGTTGAACATTTAGGTCATTTTTGTCCTCCCAAGGCTTATTCTCGTCCTATTAGGGTTTGTATCCAATCTTGTGGATCCAATAAGTGATTTTGTGTCATTGGTTGAACATTTAGGTCATTTTCGCCCTCCCTAGGCTTATTCTCATCCAATTAGAATTTTTAACCAATCTTATGCATCCAATAAGTGATTTTGTGCCATACATTGAACATTTAGGTCATTTTTGTCCTCCCAAGGCTTATTCTCGTCCAATTAGGGTTTTTAACCAATCTTGTGCATCCAATAAGTGATTTTGTGCCATACGTTGAACATTTAGGTCATTTTCGTCCTCCTAGGGCTTATTCTCGTCCAATTAGGGTTTTTAACCAATCTTGTGCATCCAATAAGTACATTTGTGTCATTGGTTGAACATTTAGGTCATTTTTGTCCTCCCAAGGCTTATTCTCGTCCTATTAGGGTTTGTATCCAATCTTGTGGATCCAATAAGTGATTTTGTGTCATTGGTTGAACATTTAGGTCATTTTCGCCCTCCCTAGGCTTATTCTCATCCAATTAGAATTTTTAACCAATCTTATGCATCCAATAAGTGATTTTGTGCCATACATTGAACATTTAGGTCATTTTTGTCCTCCCAAGGCTTATTCTCGTCCAATTAGGGTTTTTAACCAATCTTGTGCATCCAATAAGTGATTTTGTGCCATACGTTGAACATTTAGGTCATTTTCGTCCTCCTAGGGCTTATTCTCGTCCAATTAGGGTTTTTAACCAATCTTGTGCATCCAATAAGTACATTTGTGTCATTGGTTGAACATTTAGGTCATTTTCGTGCTCCCAAGGCTTATTCTCGTCCAATTAGGGTTTTTAACCAATCTTGTGCGTCCAATAAGTGATTTTGTGTCATTGGTTGAACATTTAGGTCATTTTCGTGCTCCCAAGGCTTATTCTCGTCCAATTAGGGTTTTTAACCAATCTAGTGCATCCAATAAGTGATTTTGTGTCATTGGTTGAACATTTAGGTCATTTTCGTCCTTTATAGGCTTATTCTCGTCCAATTAGAATTTTTAACCAATCTTGTGCATCCAATAAGTGATTTTGTGCCATACGTTGAACATTTAGGTCACTTTCGTCCTCCCAAGGCTTATTCTCGTCCAATTAGGGTTTTTAACCAATCTTGTGCATCCAATAAGTACATTTGTGTCATTGGTTGAACATTTAGGTCATTTTCGTCCTCACAAGGCTTATTCTCGTCCAATTAGGGTTTTTAACCTATCTTGTGCATCCAATAAGTGATTTTGTGTCATTGGTTGAACATTTAGGTCATTTTTGTCCTCCCTAGGCTTATTCTCGTCCAATTAGGGTTTTTAACCAATCTTGTGCATCCAATAAGTACATTTGTGTCATTGGTTGAACATTCAGGTCATTTTCCTCCTCCCAAGGCTTATTCTCGTCCAATTAGGGTTTTTATCCAATCTTGTGCATCCAATAAGTGATTTTGTGTCATTGGTTGAACATTTAGGTCATTTTCGCCCTCCCTAGGCTTACTCTCATCCAATTAGAATTTTTAACCAATCTTATGCATCCAATAAGTGATTTTGTGCCATACGTTGAACATTTAGGTCATTTTCGTCCTCCCCAGGCTTATTCCCGTCCAATTAGGGTTTTTAACCAATCTTGTGCATCCAATAAGTGATTTTAAGCCATACGTTGAACATTTAGGTCATTTTCGTCCTCCCAGGGCTTATTCTCGTCCAATTAGGGTTTTTAACCAATCTTGTGCATCCAATAAGTACATTTGTGTCATTGGTTGAACATTTAGGTCATTTTCGTCTTCCCAAGGCTTATTCTCGTCCAATTAGGGTTTTTAACCAATCTTGTGCATCCAATAAGTGATTTTGTGTCATTGGTTGAACATTTAGGTCATTTTCGTCCTCCCAAGGCTTATTCTTGCCAATTAGGGTTTTTAACGAATGTTGTGCATCCAATAAGTGATTTTGTGTCATTGGTTGAACATTTAGGTCATTTTCGTCCTGCCTAGGCTTATTCACGTCCAATTAGGGTTTTTAACCAATCTTGTGCATCCAATAAGTACATTTGTGTCATTGGTTGAACATTTAGGTCATTTTCGTCCTCCCAAGGCTTATTCTCGTCCAATTAGGGTTTTTAACCAATCTTGTGCATCCAATAAGTACATTTGTGTCATTGGTTGAACATTTAGGTCATTTTCGTTTTCCCAATGCTTATTCTCCTCCAATTAGGGTTTCTAACCAATCTTGTGCATCCAATAAGTACATTTGTGTCATTGGTTGAACATTTAGGTCATTTTCGTCCTCCGAAGGCTTATTCTCGTCCAATTAGGGTTTTTAACCAACCTTGTGTATCCAATAAGTACATTTGTGTCATTGGTTGAACATTTAGGTCATTTTCGTCCTCCCAAGGCTTATTCTCGTCCAATTAGGGTTTTTAACCAATCTTGTGCATCCAATAAGTACATTTGTGTCATTGGTTGAACATTTAGGTCATTTTCGTCCTCCCAAGGCTTATTCTCGTCCAATTAGGGTTTTTAACCAATCTTGTGAATCCAATAAGTGATTTTCTGTCATTGGTTGAACATTTAGGTCATTTTCGTCCTCCCAAGGCTTATTCTCGTCCAATTAGGGTTTTTAACCAATCTTGTGCATCCAATAAGTACATTTGTGTCATTGGTTGAACATTTAGGTCATTTTCGTCCTCCCAAGGCTTATTCTCGTCCAATTAGGGTTTTTAATTAATCTCGTGCATTCAATAAGTGATTTTGTGTCGATGGTTGAACATTTAGATCATTTTTGTCCTCCCAAGGCTTATTCTCGTCCAATTAGGGTTTTTAACCAATCTTGTGCATCCAATAAGTACATTTGTGTCATTGGTTGAACATTTAGGTCATTTTCGTCCTCCCAAGGCTTATTCTCGTCCAATTAGGGTTTTTAACCAATCTTGTGCATCCAATAAGTACATTTGTGTCATTGGTTGAACATTTAGGTCATTTTCATCCTCCCAAAGCTTATTCTCGTCCCATTAGAGTTTTTTACCAATCTTGTGCATCCAATAAGTGATTTTGTGTCGTTGGTTGAACATTTAGGTCATTTTCGTCCTCCCAAGGCTTATTCTCGTCCAATTAGGGTTTTTAACCAATCTTGTGCATCCAATAAGTGATTTTGTGTCATTTGTTGAACATTTAGGTCATTTTCGTCCTCCCAAGGCTTATTCTCGTCCAATTAGGGTTTTTAACCAATCTTGTGCATCCAATAAGTGATTTTGTGTCATTGGGTTTAACATTTAGGTCATTTTCTTCCTCCCAAGGCTTATTCTCGTCCAATTAGGGTTTTTAACCAATCTTGTGCATCCAATAAGTATATTTGTGTCATTGGTTGAACATTTAGGTCATTTTCGTCCTCCCAAGGCTTATTCTCGTCCAATTAGGGTTTTTAACCAATCTTGTGCATCCAATAAGTACATTTGTGTCATTGGTTGAACATTTAGGTCATTTTCGTCCTCCCAAGGCTTATTCTCGTCCAATTAGGGTTTTTAACCAATCTTGTGCATCCAATAAGTACATTTGTGTCATTGGTTGAACATATAGGTCATTTTCTTCCTCCCAAGGCTTATTCTCGTCCAATTAGGGTTTTTAACCAATCTTGTGCATCCAATAAGTACATTTGTGTCATTGGTTGAACATTTAGGTCATTTTCGTCCTCCCAAGGCTTATTCTCGTACAATTAGGGTTTTTAACCAATCTTGTGCAATCAATAAGTACATTTGTGTCATTGGTTGAACATTTAGGTCATTTTCGTCCTCCCAAGGCTTATTCTCGTCCAATTAGGGTTTTTAACCAATCTTGTGCATCCAATAAGTACATTTGTGTCATTGGTTGAACATTTAGGTCATTTTCGTCCTCCCAATGCTTATTCTCGTCCAATTAGGGTTCTTAACCAATCTTGTGCATCCAATAAGTACATTTGTGTCGTTGGTTGAACATTTAGGTCATTTTCGTCCTCCCAAGGCTTATTCTTGTCCAATTAGCGTTTTTAACCAATCTTGTGCATCAAATATGTGATTTTGTGTCATTGGTTGAACATTTAGGTCATTTTCGTCCTCCCAAGGCTTATTCTCGTCCAATTAGGGTTTTTAACCAATCTTGTGCATCCAATAAGTACATTTGTGTCATTGGTTGAACATTTAGGTCATTTTCGTCCTCCCAAGGCTTATTCTCGTCTAATTAGGGTTTTTAACCAATCTTGTGCATCCAATAAGTGATTTTGGGACATTGGTTTAACATTTAGGTCATTTTCGTCCTCACTAGGCTTATTCTCGTCCAATTAGGGTTTTTAACCAATCGTGTGCATCCAATAATTGATTTTGTGTCATTGGTTGAACATTTAGGTCATTTTCGTCCTCCCAAGGCTTATTCTCGTCCAATTAGGGATTTTAACCAATCTTGTGCATACAATAAGTGATTTTGTGTCATTGGTTGAACATTTAGGTCATTTTTGTCCTCCCTAGGCTTATTCTCGTCCAATTAGGGTTTTTAACCAATCTTGTGCATCCAATAAGTACATTTGTGTCATTGGTTGAACATTTAGGTCATTTTTGTCCTCCTAAGGCTTATTCTCATCCAATTAGGGTTTTTAACCAATCTTGTGCATCCAATAAAAGATTTTGTGTCATTGGTTGAACATTTAGGTCATTTTCGTCCTCCCAAGGCTTATTCTCGTCCAATTAGGGTTTTTAACCAATCTTGTGCATCCAATAAGTGATTTTTTGTCATTTGGTTGAACATTTAGGTCATTTTCGTCCTCCAAGGCTTATTCTCGTCCAATTAGGGTTTTTAACCAAACTTGTGCATCCAATAAGTACATTTGTGTCATTGGTTGAACATTTAGGTCATTTTCGTCCTCCCAAGGCTTATTCTCGTCCAATTAGGGTTTTTAACCAATCTTGTGCATCCAATAAGTACATTTGTGTCATTGGTTGAACATTTAGGTCATTTTCGTCCTCCCAAGGCTTATTCTCATCCAATTAGGGTTTTTAACCAATCTTGTGCATCCAATAAGTGAGTTTGTGTCATTGGTTGAACATTTAGGTCATTTTCGTCCTCCCAAGGCTTATTCTCGTCCAATTAGGGTTTTTAACCAATCTTGTGCATCCAATAAGTGAGTTTGTGTCATTGGTTGAACATTTAGGTCATTTTCGTCCTCCCAAGGCTTATTCTCGTCCAATTAGGGATTTTAACCAATCTTGTGCATACAATAAGTGATTTTGTGTCATTGGTTGAACATTTAGGTCATTTTCGTCCTCCCTAGGCTTATTCTCGTCCAATTAGGGTTTTTAACCAATCTTGTGCATCCCTTAAGTACATTTGTGTCATTGGTTGAACATTTAGGTCATTTTCGTCCTCCCAAGGCTTATTCTCGTCCAATTAGGGGTTTTAACCAATCTTGTGCATCCAATAAGTGATTTTGTGTCATTGGTTGAACATTTAGGTCATTTTCGTCCTCCCATGGCTTATTCTCGTCCAATTAGGGTTTTTAACCAATCTTGTGCATCCAATAAGTGATTTTGTGTCATTCGTTGAACAATTAGGTCATTTTCGTCCTCCCAAGGCTTATTCTCGTCCAATTAGGGATTTTAACCAATCTTGTGCATACAATAAGTGATTTTGTGTCATTGGTTGAACATTTAGGACATTTTCGTCCTCCCTAGGCTTATTCTCGTCCAATTAGGGTTTTTAACCAATCTTATGCATCCAATAAGTACATTTGTGTCATTGGTTGAACATTTAGGTCATTTTCGTCCTCCCAAGGCTTATTCTCGTCCAATTAGGGTTTTTAACCAATCTAGTGCATCCAATAAGTGATTTTGTGTCATTGGTTGAACATTTAGGTCATTTTCGTCCTTTATAGGCTTATTCTCTTCCAATTAGGGTTTTTATCCAATCTTGTGCATCCAATAAGTGATTTTGTGTCATTGGTTGAACATTTAGGTCATTTTCGCCCTCCCTAGGCTTACTCTCATCCAATTAGAATTTTTAACCAATCTTATGCATCCAATAAGTGATTTTATTCCATACGTTGAACATTTAGGTCATTTTCGTCCTCCCAAGGCTTATTCCCGTCCAATTAGGGTTTTTAACCAATCTTGTGCATCCAATAAATGATTTCGTGTCATTGGTTGAACATTTAGGTCATTTTCGTCCTCCCAAGCCTTATTCTCGTCCAATTAGGTTTTTTAACCAATCTTGTGCATCCAATAAGTACATTTGTGTCATTGATTGAACATTTAGGTCATTTTCGTCCTCCCAAGGCTTATTCTCTTCCAATTAGGGTTTTTATCAAATCTTGTGCATCCAATAAGTGATTTTGTGTCAATGGTTGAACATTTAGGTCATTTTCGTCCTCCCAAGGCTTATTCTCGGCCAATTAGGGATTTTAACCAATCTTGTGCATACAATAAGTGATTTTGTGTCATTCGTTGAACATTTAGGA